>NW_006499207.1:5187300-5247193 GCF_000471905.2 Amborella trichopoda
AAACTAACTACTCTCTCTCTCTCTCTCTCTCTCTCTCTCTCTCTCTCTCGCTAAATCCCAAAAAGCAAACCAAAAGCATAATTGCTACATCTCTTTCTCTATTTTTACATTGATTTAGCACTCAGCTTCACGGACAGTTCTAATCAATCTTCTCCAAAACCCAAATTCAGTTCATTGAAATTCTATTTCAACCTTCTCCAAATTGATCGATTCATCATCAGAGCCTTTTCGCAGCTATTGATCGATTCATCATTATCATCATCAAAGCCTTTTCGCAACTATTTGGGGCCATAAGTTGTCATATCTTTTCTCACTACTTCCAATGAGGCCATAAGTTGTCATATCTTTTCTCACTACTTCCAACAAATTGATCGATTAAATACCCCAATTCTCTCATCTTATCAATACCTAATTTCTTTAATTTTAGCCTTCTCCTCATATAGAGCTCATATTCTCACTATGACAACCTGGATAAATCAAAATAAAGAGTTAGGTAAAACCAAACAAGCAAAAACAACAGAAAAAAAACAAATTTTTTACCAACAAGCAAAGCCAAAGAAAAAATTCTTTTTAATAGACAGAAGCTCAGAGAGGAGCTTGCTCACCTTCTCAAAAACCCAAGTTTCAAGGGGGCAGAACAAGAGAGTGCGAGAGAGAGAGAGAGAGAGAGATTATGGGTTTAAAAGGGATGAGAGCGAGAGTTTATGGGTTTAAAAGGCATGAGAGAGAGTTTATGGGTTTAAAAAGGATGAGAGAGATAGTTTATGGGTTCAAAGGAATGAAAGAGAAGTTCTGGGGTAGAAAGGGATTGAGAGGATTAACAGGAAAGAGCAAGAAGACAAGTTTTGAAAGTAGAAGAGAGAAAAAAAGAAGAGGACATTTTAATGGTCACAGGGGCAACTTTTGGAAGAATAAAGATAAAACACTTGAAGATGTAAGGAAATGGGTTAGGTGAAATGCTTTATAAAATCTTCATGCCGCTAGATAGGAAAAAACAATCAAGTGTAAAAAGAAAGTTGGGTTTGTGAGGAGGATGAAAGTGACATTTTCCCTTCCATTTATTTATTTGTTTCTAATCTTTTAATTTGAAATTTTTGATAGAGTAGTCCACGCCCTCTCAGTACAATGGAGCAGCCACAAGCCCAACATTCATTGCTTACTACTCGTGACTCATATTTGCAACTTATAAGCATCGCCTCCCCATGAACTTCCAACAATCCCGATGTGGGACTAAAAATGACATTGTCAACACTTATAAACTTCCAACCATCCCCATGAAGACATGAACTTCCAACTTCCCGATCTATATGATGTCTGATAAAAATGTTGTCTTATTGTAAGACAATGTATAAGTTTTATATATTGTCTTATACATTTTCTAACTTCTTAAATATATTAAATAAATACATGATCCTCATACTTTCTAAGACGTAATATGTAGAAACTTTGTCTTTTTAGAAATTAAAGAAATTTAAGATAGAGAATTCAGAAGTTTCTTCCACTATTTAGACACGTAACAAAATTACTGAAATTTCCTAAAACTTCAACACGTAGAATGAGTATCCGAACAAAATTACTGAAATTTCCCAAAACTTCAACAAATAGAATGAGTATCCAAACCTAGAGATTCTATCCATTCAATAATTCAAAGAAAATTCCAAAAACTTTGCTGAAATTTTATACAAACTTATTGCCTATGATGCTAAAATTTTAAGTAAAACTTAATGAAACCGGCTAAAATTTTCTCCGCTATTCACTAAAATCTTTTGGGTGGGAAATCTATTGTTCCTATTTTTTTGTGCAGCCTTCAAGTTTTCAGTATTTACATATTATCGATAAAATAATGAAAATCCATAAAAATAACTAGATTTTTAAGAAATTTCAGCAATTTTTTGAATTTTTTAATACCGGATTGTCCTGAACTGGCCAATCCACCAATGGGGATCACCAATTCGCCAATACGAAATAGTTTCCTGTACAACCGATTTGCCTGTCTGATCCAGATTTTCAGACACCGCATATAACTAAACTTTTAAAAGGTATGGAAGTGGAACCTCACAAGGGCATCGGAGGATGGGTACGAGGGCCTGTCACATTCCATGTCCATTATAACAATAACTGGTCTTTCCAAGTAAACCAGTTAGATAAAAAGTATTATAAAAGTCATAAATAGTGCGAGAAATGTTTATGATAATTTTCCACTTGAATATATTTCCTTAAAGATGAGATAAATTTATCCCCAATCTGCTACGTAGTAAAGAGATAATTCCAGAAAATGAGTTTATTTAAAATATTATCCATCAATCAAACATTTCTATAATAATGTTTGTATTTATCTAACAAAACTGTTTGAGTGTGTCCATTTTTTGCATGGAAAAATTGTTGTTTCTGCACTACCTTTCACATTTCCAATTCATGCCAACTAGGCCATGAACATTTGGTGGGTTTCGCGATATTATGAGAAAATTTTGATTGTCTTTCCTTCCCAAATGCACCTTTCACCTCATAAAGAGGAAAGCCATCAAACACTAAAGAAAAATGCAGATGGGAAGCAGGGAGCCAACAAGGAGGTCGACATGGGCTCTTACTTGGGTACCAGTAATTCAGGCTAATCCTAACCTAGAATTTAGACGCCCTGCGAATTATTCTAGAGGGTGATTATCTTTAAGTCATCAGATGGGCCCAGAAGGAATACACTATCCAATGGCAGTTGGCCATACTTTGAGATTTCATAGATATTTGTAACTCTAAGGGTGATGAAGAAGCAGATACTCTAACCACTGAGGGTGTAGCAAAAACATAGTCTTGTGTTAGATGCAATAGAAATGCAGTGATTTATGAGATATGACTTGCATCTCTTAGTAATTTCTATTTTGTCGCTTTTTTACTTTTGTGTATTTTGTCAATAAATTCTGTAAATCATAAAATAATTAAAAAAAATATTTCCTGATACAGAATTTAATGATTGGGAATATTTTTATCGATGAAATGTGGCCTTTTAACAAAAGAAAAATATAAAATATTGGAATCAGAGATTATGAATTATATCTCTAAAATATTAAGAAAAAACCACATGTGCTAGACTGCTAGTATAGAATGAAATAAGTGTTACATCCTAGCCAATAAGTAAAGACACAAAATATTTGAAGTTTTAAGCAGCAGGAAGTATAAGTCTAGAAGCAGCAAGTAGAAATTTATGTTACCTTAGATGAATTGAATTGTGGCAAATCTGAATTGAAACCAAGAACAAAAGCTGCCCGTTGAGATTGAGGTTTTTGAGGATTCCATGCAATGGATGCAGAAACACACGAAGGTTTCCCAGACCTGGCAAGAAAATCCATCACATTTTGAAATTCCGCCTGTAAAACCAAAGCATTTGTGATGAGCATGATCAGCAACATCATAGAAGAACCTCAGGTAGAGAACTACCTCATGCAATCCACAATATCACTACCGATAATCAACTGCGATGTGTTGCCTTTTATATGTTGGCTGTATCACTCAATAAATTTCCCATCTCCTATAATGGAATGTACTAGAACTTACAAGAAATACCTATAACAGTAATCCTCCATAATCGGAACAATATACCTTTTAGAAGGAGTATCCCATTATGTCACCGACTACCATCAAAATTTCATATTTTCCCCTACAACTTGATTTTTCATGAAGTAGTATTGTATGGAAGTTCTATTGGCAGACAAACAAAACATGCAAGCTTCAATATTTTTATTTAAATATTAGATGATGTAAAATCACACCCCAAGTTGGCTTTAAATTTAACCAACCTAAGAATTTTTTCTTTTCGCTCTTTTTAATTGAGGAGAGCAATTTTCCTTTCTGATTAATCAAGATAGGTAGAAAGAATGAACCCACTTAAGAACAAGGAAAATGTGACTAGCGATTGGAAAGATATTCCCATAATCTAGCTCATTTTCAGGAAAAAATTTAGATGTTGTTGGGGATCAGTACAGGTGTAATTTTGGAGTGATAGGTGGGCCGACATGGTCCTGAGGGCATTACCAGTGATTTGGGCTCTAGCCAAACAGCTGGGATCTGATGTTCTGTTCTCTAGGGGACAAATTGGAGCCCCCTTGCGAAGAAAACTGTTGGGAGTCAGTCGGTGGAGCTCGTCACCCTCTTTAAAAGAGTAAGTATTGTATTTGTGAAGAATGGTTGGATTAGACAGTGTGGTTATGGAATTAAAGATCTCAGACCAATCAGTCAATGTACAAATCGTATATCTTCATGGAACCATTCCATGCAGTTGAGATATATTGAGGAGGATGGAACCACCACTTGGCCACTCACTCTTGGTTGTGTTAACATAGAAAGATCTTAACAACCAATAGTACAAGAAGTTTTAGAATGGGAAACATGCATATTATTTGCAGGAAAAAAGGGGAATCTCTGGACCATTACTACACTCAATGAACCTTTTAATTTAGATACTTCAAAAAATGTCAACTCATTAAACCCTAGTGTACTTAGTTTTGTAACTTAATAAGAAAAAAAAAAAGGTATTTCACTTTATGGACGTTTTAGCCCTTAAGAGCCAAAAGGACAATCCAAAAACTAATCATTAAATATACCAGAGTCTAGGGCATTGCCATGTTACTTTCTCACTAAAACTCAAAATGCTTGTCTAGGAAATGAAGTTTCAACCATATGTTCTTAATAAGGAACAAATTCAAGCATCATAATGCAATAAGGCAGAAAAGATTTCCAGCATCGCAAGGCTGTCAAAAAAAATGCAGCTTGAAAATTGGCAAGCTAAGTGAATTGATAGGGAACAAGACCAAAGAGAACCGACATTGAAACTGATGTACATGTACCTGAAGCTGCCATCGTTTTAGTTCAAGTGGGTCTTGTAATTCATATATTTTCACATGACCATCTGCAAATGCAACAACCTGAGAAAGTTGCAGTGACATAGTGTCAACCATCAAACTTGAATATAAAAAGCGCTGTGATTAATAACACTCATAGAAATGTAGTATAGCTATTTAACATGCAAAACAGTACTTCATGATAACTATGGGACAGGATGATGTTCCAAAAAAAGGTATTAGAAACGATAAATTTTTTTCTTCCCACGCATGCACACACACATGCATGCCATGAAGACACGCTCACATGCACTCACGCTGGCTCGCACCCACACATACACAGAGAAAGAGAAAGTAAACCAAACCCACTACAGGATATCAAGTGTGCAAATAAAGCAATGCAAGATCGAGCATCATATCAACATATACATACATATGTCTTTCTGTATAAAAAAAAATCCATTAAGAAGATAGTAGAAAAGGATAAACAAAAAAGACTTTGGAAAAATATTAGGCAGAGGATCAGGCATTCCCTACTCGTAAGTATTATCTCCTCAAAGAGTCCAGCTAATAACCAAGGGAAATAATTCTCAAAAAATTTTAGAGATTCTTCTTGAAATTCATAAGATTTCCCACAATCATCTCATAATACTCATCCACAAAATAGTTTAGCAGAATAAAATCGTTGCTTCATCATTAAGATAACTCCAACCAATCCTATATCCACTCAATATTTTTTTGATTGGTCACAAGAGGGCTCTAATAATGGAAGGAGGGGTAGTATTGGTACACGAAGTTCACTTGAAAGAGTTGAAGAGAAGGACTGCTAGTAAAGTGAGATATGAAGAATGTGCATGTCCCTTTGCATGGAAGGTTAAATGTACATTTTGGAATTGACAGGTTTTTCATCACAACAATGCTCATAAATTCCAAAAAGCATTCCAATGACTGCATTTACCATCTAGATTAGCACGTCAGCAAAACGACTCATCAAAACAAGAAAATGACAAGTCAGAAGAAGAGTACTTTAGCCATATGGGAAGCCCTCATTTTCCCTTATGGGTGCAGGTTTCACATTTTCAGTAAGCAGGGCAGCTGTGTTGGGATTTGGTTGATGGTTTTTAAAGCAGTGAAAGGGGGTAGACAACATAATTACAGTATGGGAATAATTATTGAATTTTTGCAGAGAAGTTGACTACAGAAGATTTCAAGTTTGTAACTTTGGACTGGATTCGAGCAGAAAATGAAATTCAGAAATCCAAGTCACGTGGTATTAACATAGAGCAACTTGGATTCCAGTGATTAGATGAACTGCAAATGCTCTTGAAATTATTTCAATTGGGATTTTGATGGAAGTCAAGGATACATTCTGGGAGTGAGGTTGTTCGCAATGTTGTCAACTTCAGCGGCTTCTTTGGTTTTGGCCAGAAAGGGTCCCCATATCGGCACTTCGGGTAAATCCGGGGAAGACTTATGTGTTCTTTTTTTTCCTGCTCTTTTTTGTGCATGTGGTCTCTTTCTTAATTGTGATGCACACAAATATGCATTTACTCCCCTCAAGGTAAAACTCAAGTTAGGAGAAGTATTTGTACCCCAAGTATAGGGGATGTAACCTATAGAACCTAATAACCAACCAGAAAAAGAAAAATTAAATAGGACTCTATGTGCCTCGAAAAACATAACGTCCCAAGATTGAACAAGAACCATCCTATTTTCGAAGGGTAAAATCTAGGTGGTCAAGAAATAACATAACTTTTTTCTTGAAAATAATCATCTGATGACACTTAGATGGATACAGTAATTCAAACAGCAGACCACCCAGCACCTGGGCGCCTAGGAGGTCCAGAAGGCCTGGGCGCATCACTCGGGCCTAGGTGCCAGAAAAAGGCAGAAATCCCTAGGTGCCCAAGGACCCGCCTAGGCAGGAGCCCAGAGCCTGCGCTCTACCCAGAGGCAGAAAACCCATTCGGTAGGACCAAATTGTGGGTTTTAGGTTTATTTGAAACCTACAACCCATTAGAGCCCATTTTAGAGAGAGAAAAACCCCTAAAAACAAGTTTTTGGTGATTTCTTTAGGATTGAAGGGTCTCTCAGAGATATGAAAAATTGATCAAAACATCACCCATTGATATTAGATTTAATTTTGGATGTATAATAAATCTATTAGCAGGTTTTTTCGAAGATTTTGAGTCCTTAGAAGCATCTTTGAGGTGAAAGTTTGGAGATCGAGCAATCGAAGTAAGTGATTTTTTTTTATTGCTTGTATAAGTTGTATTATCTTGAGATGTCTTCTTCAAGATCTAATAAAAGTGGTGATCCGGGCTGAAAATATGGCTACAAACCAAATCCTTTTAATAAAAATTACATAAGATGCAAGTTTGGTGAAAAGGATACAAGGAGACATAAACCGGTTCAAGAAACATCTTGCCGAATGTTGCCCCATGTAAAAAAACTCCTAATGTTGTTAAAGAGGAAATAAACAATTTTATGAGTCTTGTAAAAATGAAAAAAAGATGAGAGATATGCCTCCATAGCAGAGATTAAGTCTAGGATTCGAGGTCAATTATGATGGCGATGACAGTGATGAGGACAGGGAGGGATGTCAAGAGGTAGAACAATCCATGATTAGGGGGAAGGAAAAGGGAGTTGTAATTGCTTCTAGGAGTTCGGTGCCTAAGAAGGCTCAGGTTAGAGGCCCTATAGATTGTTTTTTGCCCTGGCCTAACCCTGAGGTTGCAAAAGAAAAAACAAAGAAGCAAACCACCATTGAAAATAGAATAAATAAGGAAAAGAGAGATAGACATGCTTTTTATTTGCTACATGGTTTTATGAGGCGAGCATTCCTTTCAATACTGCTCCCCTAAGTAGCTTCTACGCCTTGGTAGAAGCAATTGGCCAATTTGGGCCTAAGATGAAACCCCCAACCCCATATGAGCTTGCAGAGCCTCTTTTAAAAAAAGTAGTGAGTGGTACAAAGGATGTTGTTGAAGTTAAGAAGGATGCATGGGCTCAATATGGAGTTTCTATTATGACTGATGTTTGGAGTGATAGGAAGAGAAGATGTCAGATGAATTTGCTGATGAATTGTCCTTTAGGGACAGTTTTTTTGAGGTCTATTGATGCCTCTGATCATATCTATGATGCTCATATTCGAAGATATAGAGAAGGGAAGCAGCTTATTATACAGGTTGTCACAGACAATGCTACTTCTAATGTTGTTGTTGCTAATTTGTTGCGCATACCTTAGCTTAGAATCTTTTGGACACCATGTGCAGCACATTATATGGACCTCATGCTTGAGGCTCTTGGCGGTTTAACCGAGATATCAAGTGTAGTGAAGAAGGCAAAGTCAATTACGAATTTCATTTATAGTCACACTCTCACCATCAGCATGATGCATAGATTTACAAAGAAGAAAATGCTTGTGAGGCCTGGGGTCATGAGATTTGAGGCCTGGTACTTATGCCTAGATAGCATACAATCGAGGAGAGTACAGTTGAGGCAGATGTTTACCGCGGATGAATGGAGAGCATGCAAGTGGTCCAAGGATCGGGTTGGGAAGAAGGTGAGAGATATTATCCTTTCTAAGGATTTTTGGCGAGGGGTGAAGGGCGCTCTTAAGGTATTTTTTCCTCTTGTCAAAGTCTTTCACATGGTTGATAGTGACAAGGCCCTTATAGGCTACATATATGAGGCTATGGAGAAATGCAAGAGAGAGATAGCCCAAAATTTAGAAGATGATGAGAACCGTTATAAGCCTGTTTGGGAGAGATTATTGATGAGAAGTGGGATAGGCAGTTACTTCGGCCATTGCATGCAACTGGTTATTATTTGAACCCAACTTTTTTATGTTGATAGGGATATACACATAAATGACACAATTATGATTGGATTTAGTAAGTGTGTAGATGTGCTAATCCCTGATCCAGATATCCAAGATATTATATGTGTTGACGAGCTGATAAATTACAAGTACTCATTAAAATCTTTTGGCAGTCCAATGGCGACGAGGCAAAGGACAAAAATTGATCCAGGTAATAATATTCTTAAGTTCATCAAGTTCAACTGTTCAAGTTATCAAGTTTCATTTTTATAATTCTATTATTTATTTATGATTTTATTCTATATCTTTACAGCCAATTGTTGGAGCCAACATGGGTGTAGTTCTCCAAATTTACAAAAGTTGGCAGATCTTAAACGTAACTACTTCCTCGTCCGGTTTTGAGCGAAATTGGAGTACTTTTGAAGGAGTGAGGTAATTTGCATTAGCAATTTAGTACTTTAGTAGTTATTAGTTTTGATTGTTTTGTAGTATTACTATTATATATTTAATAATTTTAATTATTTTAATTATTTATATTGATTAATTTCATTTGATTTTGTTAAATTCATACAAAGAAAAGGAACAGGCTTGAATCAAAGAGGCTCAATGATCTAGTCTATGTCAAGTATAATCGATTATTGAAGAACAGGTTTGCTAAGAGAGATAAGAGAGGCCCCCTCAAATCAAAAAATATGGACAATGTTATGGAGTGGTTGGTTGATGTTGATCAGGTCGAGGGGCATGAAAGATTGACATGGGACATAGTCATGGATGCTTCAGGGACATCAGCTAACCCTCTTAGGGCAACTAGATCTTCTGCACAGAGGATGAGCGTGGAGAAAGAGGAGGAAGAAGAGGTAGATTCAAAAGAGACAGAGGAGGACGACCATTATGTCGAGGAGGGTGATGACAATGACGATGGCAATGACTCCGATGCATTTGATGCAAATGCAGACCCTACTTTTTCTGATGATGAATGATGATTGATGAATAATGAATGATGAATGATGATTAAACTTTGAACATTGATTGATGATTATTTTGAGTGTTCAAGTATTTCTTTAATTTTTGTTTTCCTCCTCTTGGTTGTGTATTGTGGATAGTGGATTTGCAATTCCACTGGATGGGTATTTGGTAACTTTGGTTTGGTAATTTAGTTGGTAAACTTTAAGTTTTAACTATGTCTATGTGTGGAATGTGGATTGTGGACTGTGGACTGTGGACTATCAATCTGACTATGGATAATTCATAATTCATAATTGGATATGGACTTATGGTTATACTTATGGAGTGTGTGCTCCTATGTGTTATGTAGTATTCTTTTGAATTTTGATGTGTCCTAAATCCCTAATTCTTATAGTATATACAATATACAATTATACTTATATTGTTAGATACTATAGAGTCCTTTTTTTTCTACTAGGCCACCCAGGTTCTGGGCGCCCGCCTAAGCGCTGAGCGGCCTGGACTACCCAGACCACCTAGCGCTTTTTGAAACACTTGATGGATACTAAAATTTAAGACAAAAAAAAATCCTCCCAAGTTAGTCTTTGTATGAGGGAGTTGTCGTATAGTACTCTCCAGCGGGAGCATGCCATATGCGCCTATATCTATATGTGTGTGGATTATTGTAGGACACAACACTGTTGTGCTGATCTTAGAATTTCCTACTCCAAAATTTTTTACTATAAAATGTCCTTAAAATCTAAAAATTACATTAACAAAAGCTTGTTTGAAAATTAAAAGAAAGGGCATATTTGTAATTTCAAATTAGTTCTCAAGTTCAAACTGATTCAAAAAGTCAAAAGAAACTTTTCAAATTTGGAATGGACTTTTAAAGGGGACTTTAAAACTCCAGAAGTACCCTTCATAAAATACATGAACTAATTCTAGTCAAAAGTGAGTTTTGAATATATAATAGAATCTTATGATCGAATATTTTGGAGTGGGTAATTCTAGGTTCACCTTCAGAGGTTTGTATCCTAGAATAACCTTATGTATATATATATATATGTATAGGGAACTAATTGCGTAGACCAACTAGCCTGCAGCTACATATGAACCCAACGACCTAGATTCAATCTGGGCCGATCCAATAATTACGATTGCATTTCGTATTTGAATTTTAATTGTTTTTCAATAAAGACAAATCACTTGAAATTTTAGGTGTGTGTTCTTTATAAATAGAAGAATTCAAGAAAAATACCAAATAAATATTTTGTGCAAAATTGACCAAAATACCCTAAAAATATTTTAGGGATATTTTGGTTAACTTATATTTTACAAATTATTTTTTTAATATTTTTATTAGGTGTGCCTTGATGAGAAGAACAGATTGTCTAAAATTTCATGTGATTTGGATTTGTAGAAAAAACAAATTCAAATTCAAATACAAAATGAGGTCGTGACCGTCAGATCTGCTCAGATTGAATCTGGGCCGTTAGGCTCATATGTAGTTGTAGGCTAGTGGGCCTATGCCATCATTTATATATATATATTGCTCGCATGCTCACTCTCACTTGTGATGCATAAAAAGAGATATGGTGTTGTTGCTTCTTCTACTCACACGACCTTTCTACCACATATATCATCAACCTTCTTAGACTTACAGTGCGCTTCCACTGGAGAATATTTGCATCATTACTTCCTTGGATAAAAGACATGCATAGAAGTATTTTTTCTATTTAAAATTTTGGGACCAACTTTAGAATCACCAGGTGAGTATTTTGAGAAGAAAATTGATAAATTTTGAGTCTCTAAACACTTAGATCTGAATGTCCAAAAATTGAAAAATCTCCTTTCAATCCTAAGAAGCTAATTTCTTTAGCATATAATATGATTTTTGGGTTTTTTTTTTTTTTTCTGAACATTCATTTGTGCATGACATTCATGCACATGCATTTGCAAGAGAGGACAAGGGAAGAATAAAGTGCACGTGGTAAATCAAAATGGAAAATGAACTCTCAGTAAAAATATCCATTAAAATGATGAGACCATGTAAAATTTTAATAGGTCTTTTTCACGTACAAATGTTCAGTAGATTTAGAATCATACAATGCCAAGCAATTGGACGCATATTGAGGAAATTTAAATGAGAAGTTCTTAAGTAAGGAAAATGGTTAAGAGACATGGAAATCCTTGAGTGAAGCAGTTAGACAAGTAAAAGGGTAGAGCAAGCTCCAACTTGAGGGCCGCAAACAAATTCAGCTATTTGGTAACCTGATAGTCCACAACCAGTATTACGGCAAGTCATTCTCATCAAATACATAAATGTCAATGATCAGCCTCATTGGCGTCGAGGAATATCTTCAAAACCTAAAACCTAAAAATGCTCGGAACATAATTAATAGTGATACTTTGGGAGATGGGCAATGAAGAAAGTGAGGCACATTCTCCATTTATTGGAGCTTGTTCATAGGAGCATTTTAGATTGACTGGTGGGAGACAGCATCTTTCAAAAGTACAACTATTTATGCCATGCAAGCATGTCAATACATCAAAAGTTTGAATTGCTAGTTGCCCAGGTGTGGAAGGTCCCATCTCGGAATTTCCCTTCTTCAAGATAGATGATGAAATAAAAGGTTTTGATAGACATGAATATTTTGAGGAGCAACCAGCGAGTAAGGGGTAATTTTATTTTAAGAATTTTGTGGGGAAGATGTGGACCACTCAGCCATGCTGCCATTCTAGAAAGTTTTATAAAAAAGACTTGACAAGAAACTTAGATGGTTTTTCATTTTGTTTTTCTTCACACCTGATTCAATGTCCAAATCTTATAGTATTAATTCTTTTCAAGTGATAATATAACCACAGTAAAGTGGATAGATCCAAGGCCTTTCTTTCGCAAATTAACCTTATATAGAGAGCTCTCTGCTTTGAAGAATGACAAGAGAAAGAGGTTCCAAACAAAGAAATACATTTCAGCTCCCCAACATGTTTCAAACTTAGGCTTAAGTTAGTTGGTCAAATCCATGTGTTCATGTCACATCATTCACTTATTTAAAGGAGCTAGGGGTGGGAATCATCTCAGTGAGTCTCAAGTGAGATCAAAGAAATAAGTATCAAACACATATATTCTAACAGGCAACTCGGACTCAAGTCGGGACTCCCTAGGTTTTGGAATCAGCATGCAACTTGGAGGAGTCACCAGTCGGCTCGTCCAAGACAGTGGTCTGACTTGGCCAAGTCTCGATGAGAAATACACAAAAGGTTCATGACCCGGTGAGACTCACCATATCAAGGTTTTTGATGGACAACATCACACCAGGTCCAAGTAATTGGGTGAGGCCAAGCAGCCCAATTCACTAAGTTTCCAATCATTGGTATCAAGGCACCTATCATTTTAAAGTAAGAATAATCTATTTGTGATAGAAGGAACGAGAGCAAAAATCGTGTTACATGATAATGATAAAAGTAATAGGTTCTAATCATATTAAAGGAAAGATATATGGGTCTCCATTTTCTAAGAGAAACAAACCTCAATAAAGGTATGATCAATATGTGACAACCACAAAAAATAATTTAAAACTACGAGTTAAATCATATATCAATCAACATATGAATGTCCAGCTTAGACAATGTACTCTTTCTGCTGTTGTGAACCAAGAATGTGAATAAAAGAAAAATATATGAACCAGAGAGACTGAATAAAGCTTAGGTATCATCGCACTCGTACACATAATACACGAGAACATACTTAAGACAGCATAGGGCCATGATGAAATATGAATGTACCATGCCACAGAATCTACAAACAAAAGCCAAAACAGTAATAAGAAGCATTACCAACTTCAAACCCATTAGATAGTTTCCAAATTGAAGATCCAGGGCTTGAATTTCTTGGAACTCAAAAAGTTTGCACAATTTCCATGTGAGAGGTTGTGTGCCTAAAACAAATCAAGAGAAATCTAAGCATTGAAATGAAGAAGAATACAGATGTTAATTGTCCCCAAATGGTTGCTTATAATGTACTTGCTACACGTTGATCAGGCATATACTGATAAAACTCATAGCTTTTTACTAAAATTTTGCAAATTCATCAGCACAATCTAATGCCCAATGCGTGCAAATTATTTATCAATGTTTCCCAACTACTGATGCATTAGGTATTGCAGAAATAAGGGTAAAAGGATGGAAACGCAATGATGTCATTGCAGATGGAAAAATAATAGAAAACCCAATGAAATTAAAACATTTGCTTCCAGGACATAAGTACAGTGATCAAAACAAAAAAATCCAAAAGGAAAGGTCAGGCTAGCATAGTATTTCATAGAATGGTGGAGGCCAAGATATGCGTTTCCACCATAATTTCTGAATATGCAGTTTAAAAATTGATACGAGAGAAAAGGCACATAATACTTAATACTTTAAAATCTCTCAAGCAAGCATGCAACAAATTCACCAAGCATTTCTTAATAAATGCAAGCACGCATAGAGAAGCAGATGAATCTATGGCAGGTAAACAACAAAAGATTTAAGAAATATCTTAAACCGTATGAATTTAAAACTCATATGGAGGAAGATAAGTCATGACATCCTTTATTTAAATCTCAAACTAATAGTCCTAGGGTGCCCAAAAGATAGATATGTTGAAAGAAGTTTAACAGGAAGAAAGAGCGAAGCCTTCAACATAGATGAATGCAGAAGCATGAAAGCGTACTTTCTATCACATAAATATTCATGAAGAGAGAGATAGAGAGACTTCCTATCCTCAGTTTCTGGCACCAATCTTGAAGGCAATCGTGTACTTAGTATGAGGGGAAAATACACATACACCAGAAGGGAAGTTGCAGAAAAAAAAAATCGACCTTCTTCAACTTCCTCCCACACTGAAAGTGTTCCATCTCCACTAATGCAAGCAATGCCATCACCATACTCAGGAGGAACCCAGACAATCTTACAAATTACACCTACGTGTGCCTGCGAATGTTGCAGATGACAATTATCACGTGAATTCGAGATGGGAGGTTCAGTTTATCGTTATACCTTCCACTGAGAAGTGCATGAGAAGGAGGTAGAAGTGGGATCATCAGAGTCATAAATGGAGAGGGTACCATCAGTTGATCCGACGGCCATTCTTTGCCCAGAGTAGTTCCAAGAAGAGCAATGGGCGCCCTTCTCCATTGTTACCAGTAGTTTCTCCTCCATTGTTTCTCCGAAGCCTTCTTTGGAGTCCTCTGCGTTTTCACCGGGATTCAAATGAAAAAGCCTTCCCCTACGACGGCAGAGGGATATTTTTTCACTGGCGATAAACAAAAGGACGGGGCCGTTTGATAACCGTGAAAAGGTGGGAAAATTCATGATTTTCCTGACCTTTGGGTTAGTTTGGCCGAAAGCTTACGAAAAACTTTACGCCGCTTTCCCATCCGTGACTTTCTTTAGGGCCCGTTTAGTTATTTTGGATTCAGATTGTGTTTGATTCACCTAAAATTAACCATTTTGTTCGAATTGAGATTTTTGTGGGAACTCTCAATGCTCATTTTAAGCTTAAATTTTGAAAATCTCGATTCCACCAAATTAGATGGAATTGACATTTTATGGAAACGATTTGTTTTTTCAAATTACCCGTCACTACCTTGTGGTAAGTTAGACTTAATAAATTTTAAGTCTATGTATGAATGCTTACATATAAGAGTAGGGAGTTGGTGGTTACAATGAGACGAATAAAAATAAACATAGTCTGTTTACAGGAAACTAAATAGAAAGGATAAAAAGCTAAAGAAATAGATGGATATAAACTTTGATATATATGAAAGAATAATAATATAAATTGCGTAGGCATAATAATAGAGAAAGATTTAAAAGATAAAATAGTTAATGTCAAAAGAATAAGTGATAGGCTCCTTTTAATTAAACTTATATTAGGGCAAGAGATTATTATCTTAATTAGTGTTTATGCACAACAAGTAAGGTTAGATAATACAATTAAGAGACAATTTTAGGAGGACATAGATGGAATAGTCCAAGACACACCCAATCGAAAAAGAATCTTTTTGAAAGGTACTTAGATGACCATGTAAGGAAGGATAGTAGATGATATGAAGGGGTACAATGGGGGATATGGGTTTCGAGAAAAAAATGAGATAGGTGAGACTATTCTAGATTTTGCTATGGCCGACCTAGCAATAGCAAACACTTACTTTAAAAAGTGAGATGAACATTTGATAACCTATAAAAGTGGATCACATAAAAGCCAAATGAACTTTTTCCTAGTTAAGAAGGTAAATTGACTATCATGTAAAGACTGCAAGGTTATCACAGGAGAGAGTTTGAGTTTGAGTTTGACTGCTCAACATAAGCTCGTGGTTATGGACATATGCATAAAGACATGGAAGAGAAGGGGTGAAAGTAATGGGTGTCCAAGCACTTAGTGGTGGAATTTTTTTAAAAAAAAAAGGACAAAAAAGACTTATTTAAAAATAAATTAATTGAAGAAGAAAAAAAGAACTATGAACATGATGTCGATGTAATATGGAATGAGATGACTGACTATATCAAGAAAGTAGCAGAATAAGTTTTAAGAGAATCTAAAGAAAAAAGAAATTGTGATAAGAAAAGTTGGCGGTGAAGTTATGAAAATGTTCTACTTGTTCTATCTTTGCTCATATTGGTCAGACATGTACATGTTTTGTGGTGGAGGTACTCTGTTATAACCTAGAGGTTGAAGTTGTTGATGTTGGGGTTCCCTTTGACCTCTAAATGATACTATTCCCCGAGAAGTATCTAATGCCTTGAGAGGAGTTACATTAGTTGGGTGTTTGGGGAGAATGGGTGCGGTCATAACCGATGTGTTGATCGTATTTCTCTGCGGACCAGCGCGAGGGTTAGGTCTGGTGTTGGTGAAATCCCCTAGAAGTCTGAGTTTGAGTTCCACCATGGTGTTTTAGTAGACTCGATTTTCACCGCCTTTGAAATTATGTCTGAGAAAGTTGTGGGATTAGAAGCTTCGACATGAAAGGAGATTTCCTTCTTAATGTTTCTGATGCATGTTTTCACCGCATCAATCTCTGGCATGGGGTTGCTTTGATACATTGCGAGATCCCTCCATCTCGAGATGTACTCATTTACAGGTTCATTCATTTCTTGAGTCATGGTGAGAAGCTCTATAGCTTGAACTTCTTGTTCCACTTCATAAAAGCGTTTATAGAACAAATGTTCCATTTCTTCCCAGGAATGAATAGAGCTCGGAGGTAAACAAGCATACCACTTGAAAGGTAGGCCAGGCTAGAGTTTCCACAAACTTTCGAAAGAGCAGTCTAGGATCGGAAGCTGACTCTTGACATGCTGACACAGAGTGTGCCACATGTTGCTGATGTGAGCCAGTGCAGTCAAAGATTGGAAATCTTCCTTTTTGGTAACCCAGAGGAAAAAGGATTTGATAAATAAAAGGTGGATAAGGCTTCTTATAGTGAACATTTTCTTGGGGCTTTGAAATTTGTAAACCTTGGATGCTTCTATTGATCATGTTTTGAATGTCCTCATGGGTCACTACCGTGGGAATAATTTGTGAGGCCATATTGGTTCAGCCATCAGGAAAGGCCAAGGGAATTGGAGGCCTTGAAGCTTGAGGCATGGAGGGAGGCAAAGACTTCCTCTCTTCCTCTTCAAATTGCATATTGAGAGGGGAATTTGCTTCTTGGTGTGAAGATACCTCTATCAGCCGGGCATTCTATAATCCTTGAGCATGTCCAGTACATTGTTCAAGATTTCATCGAAACGCACCATTGGATATTTAGGACCATCGCCATCCTGGCTGACTACCATTATATCAGCCCGCTCTTCAGAGTCAACTGATTCTATGATGGGGGTAATCCTAGTCCTTTTTGTGCCCTGATTCGGCAATCCAGGGAATAAGGGTTCAGAGTGCCCCAACTGGATCTGGGATTGCCTTAATGCTTGTGTGATCACCGGCTCTTGAGCCTTGGGGCCGTAATTCAGACAGGTGTGGCACAAGATGGCCTTGGGGTCATGGCTCAATTTTGATTGGCTCATGACGGCCCTGGGGCCATATCTCCTTCTGTTGAGGGCTTGAGATGGCCTTGGGGTCGTGATTCTGACGAACTAGGTTCGCCTCCTCTAACTTGCACAACTAAACATTGAACGATGCCACTTACTTCTAGCTCCGTTGCAGTTTGCAACACATAAAATTGGTTTTTCTTTAGAAAGTCTTCATATATCGAAGACTCTGACTACTTTCTTATGAGTGACACCTTTTTGTTGTTCTGCTGCTTGATTCACAGGCTCCAATAGATCCGTTCCCAAAACTAGAATTAGGTAGGGCACCCTAACTGTTTGTCCTGTGTCAAGCAGACCAGAGCGAAGTCAATCAATTCAGTCAGTGAATGGTGCCCTGAGAGTAGTGAGCTCGGAGTTGATCTTGGGAGTTTAGCTTTGCTTGAAGAAGGGAAGGATTGTTTTACTGGCCTTGGGGGCACACCTGGCCCCGGGTCCAATCTCGAGGGCCAACTCATGCATGTGAAGAAGAGGGAGTGGATATGAGTGTACTCGAAGGGAATTTCTTCGAGTACCATGTCGTCATGGGTTTCGGGGTAGATGAGGGCGCGCATAACTAACCCTTCCCCTTATTCTCAACGACAACATTGAATCTGCACGTGTGTGCACAATCCACAGAAGTGTTCGAGGTGGCTTGGGAACCAACCCTTAGTGAAGTGAAAGGTTTGGTAATTGGAATGCCGACCTTTACAGTTTGAATGGCCTTAAGGCCACTTGCATGCATGTGTATATTTATTTGTGACCCTTGACTGAGTCGTGGGTCATGTGCTCTTTTGGGTGCAGCATTCAAATTGTCCCAAGCTGGGTGAATATTATGCAATGCACTAGTGGCTTGAGTACCATTCTTAATGGGTCCAGGTCCCAAGAGACCCAAAGTAGGTGAGGGAACAGGGGTGAGCTTCTTCTTGCCCCGATTCATCATAGCAATGGTTGAACCATTTTCCATGACATGCATGAGTGTGTGTTGAGTGGCTTTGGAGCCACTTGAGCAAGATGGTCTAGACATGACATGTGTGAGGCAACGTACTGGTACCAGTAGTGCTTCTGTAGAATATAGATGGGGTAACTTTATGATTATCCACTAAAGTGGCAGTCTTAGAAGAACCAACCATATGAAGAGGGGGAGTGGTGATAGAACCACTCTTGAGCTTATGACTAGTAGAGTATCTACCAGTAACATAGTGAGCATGAAGGGCAGTGGTTTTAGGACCACTCATGCAATTGACATCAATGGACTAACCTTTGATGCTAGTATAGAGGGAACAAGGGGTTTGAGTACCCTTTCCCGAGTTTCCCTTAGCTTGAGTTAGGGTGATAGGGTAAAAGCGACCACTCAAGAGATACACAAGAGTAGTGGATTAAAAAACCTTACTTCCCATGGGTAAATTCGCATATATGGGGATGATGAAATCCCCAATTCGGATAAGAGAGGAGCAGTTGAACTCCATAGCAATTTTTAAGAAAGAAAGAGATGAAATGTTTGTTTGAGAGTGGTTCGTACCAAGTATAGGGTAGCTTATCGCCAGTGGGGTCGTCTGTTGGTAGGGTCAGGGTCGGATAGACCCCATCTCGAACAACCACATGACCTTGGATGGGTCGCTTGCATGGTTCGTGTGTCGCTTTACAAATAGGTATGTCCAACTGTGAGAGGATTTTAATGCGATAAAGAGATAGACTAGAGCACCTACCTCACCATGGTTTGAGTTCGTGGGATAAGTCCGGGCTCTTAGCCTCTTAGATCAATAAACGAAAGCCCTCCAGCTGTTCAGTAGCACGGTTTGGACACGGACCCCTCTCAAAACTCAACACTTCACCTCTCCCTTTCTTGGAAACTGCTAATGCAATTCATTTGAAAGTGCTCTTCTCTAGTGGCCTTTGTGAGTGGCTCTAATGTTCGGGATAGGATAATTAAAGCGATAAGAAGGAGAAAGAGGGAAGAAGGGAGCTTCTTACAACTCGAGCACTATGAGACTTGGTGGTTAGAGTAGCGAAAGAGTCGGAACCCTAAAGAAAGCTAACTCAGGATTACCCCACCCGAGTGACCAAGTGAAAGAGAATTAATATCTCTTATGACTCGACTTTATTGTATGGAATGGATGTTAGAGCATCAACTTGAGAGTTAGGACCCTAAGGCGTTGTCTCAGGACGATGTCAAGCTGAGTGCTCAAGAAATGAGAGAAGCAACCAACAAAGAGCGATAAAAAAGATTATTAAATAAAGAGGCATGTAGGGGTTAGAGTTAGGGGTGTGTCTGGGCCAGGGGCCCATCTGGATGTGTAGAGTTAGGGGCGTGTCTGGGCTAGAGGCGTGTCCGAGTGTGCAAGGTTTGGGGCGTGTCTGAGCTAGGGGAGTGCCTGGATACGCAATGATAGGAGCGTGCCTGCGCTAGTGGCATGCCTGGGTGTGCAAGGTTAGGAGCATGCCTAGGCTAGGGGTGTGTCTGGGTGCACAGGGCTAGAAGCGTGCCTGTGCTAGGGGCGTGCATGGGTGTGCAAGGTTAGGAATGTGCCTAGGGTAGGGGCATGCCTGGGTGCGCAGGGTTAGAGCGTGCCTAGGCTAGGGGCTTGCCTGGGTGTGCATGGCTAGGAGTGTGCCTGTGCTAAGGGCGTGCATGGGTGGGAAACGTTAGAAGCATGCTTGCGCTAGGGGAGGGCTTGGGTGTGCAGGGCTAGGAGTGTGGCTGGGCTAGGGGCTTGCCTGTGTGCGTAGGGCTAGGAGCTTGCCTAGATGTGCAGGGCTAGGAGTGTGCCTGGGCTTGGGGCGTGCCTAGGTGCATAGGGCCAGGAGCATGCTCGGGTGTGCATAGGGAAGTGAGTTCAGGGAACAAGAGAGAAGAGAGAAGGGAACCAAGAAGGCTAGGCTCGTCCTTAGACGCGAGTCCAGAAATTAGACGTGAGAGAAAGAGGGAAAGGAGGGAGAGAAAGAGAGGAGAGAGCTGGGCCCACCCTTAGGAGTGGGTCCAGAATTGGATGTGAGAGAGAGAGAGAGAAAGAGAGAGAGAGAAGAAGGAGCAAAGAGAAGAGAGTTGGGTCAGCCCTTAGGCATGGGTCCAGAAGTTGGACGTGAGAGAGAAGGAGGGAAGCGAGAGAAGTGAGAGAAGGGGAACAGGGAGACAAGAGAGAGAATAACTAAGGGTGTGTTCTAGCCTAAGTACACACCCATGTGCCTCTTTGTATGCACATGAGAGAGAAGGTTTATGCTTGGGTCAAGGCTAAGGCCTAAGGTTTTGGTACATGGTGTATGGAATAGACTATGGTGTATGGTGTAGGGAAGGGGCTAGGGTGTATGGTGTAGGGAAGGGGCTATGGTGTATGGTGGTCTAGGGGTATTTTCTCTCTCTATGAAATTTTTCTCTCTCATCCCCACTTGATCTTAAACTTGAAAGTAAGCAAAAAAACAAGCCAAGGGTTTATTCCAAAATGCTCAAGTGTTACAAAATGATTAAACCCCATTACAAAGGACTTGGGTTTCCTTATATAGAGCAATCACTAAACAATGGTGGAATGCTCAAAGTACCTAAAATTGTCAAAAAATACATATTTAGTGAATTAAATTTATTAATCCCGTTTTTGGACTAAATGACTAAAACACCGCTAAGTGTTTTTCAACAAATGACATAACCATCCCTCCATGAGGGGCCTCTTGCTATTGCTAGACTTCAGGAGATTTTTCGAACACTTACAGTGGTAATTCGAGCGATCGATCGTTGTAGAATCGATGCTTGAACCATTGCACACATTTTGATACCCTTTGATTGTCTTGAAACAGATTTTTTAGGAAGAATCCAAAATCCGACCAAGTCTATAAATTTTGCAATTTTTCGACGACCAATCTAGCATGATCTATGATGTTCCAAGTCTTCATTTTGATCACATATTGAAAAGGAAATTTTTCATGAACATTTTGCAATAAATTTCATAAAATTTGGTCTCCGTTTAAGCATATTCCAAATTTGAGAAGTTGCCAAAAAATGGGATTTCAGCCATCGAAAAATTGTGCTATTTTCAACCTCGAAATTCATGTCATCCGACCTCCGATCATACATAAAAATTATGCCAAACTGTAGCTCTTCGCAACACAATTGCAACGGACCCATATTTGCGATGGTCCAATATCGAGATATTGAGCCATGACCTCTCAAAGTATGGGATGTTCTCTTGTATAAAATCTGAATTTTCATGCTTTCGAGCTCATCTTTTCTTTAGAAATTCTCTCGTTTCGAGCCCCACCGTGACGCGTGCCATATGTCAAAACGATTGGGTCATCAATATCTAGCCCAAATTTGAGCTTAATTGGACTCAAAACGAGGAAGTTATGAGTATTTGAAAATCTTCCTGAAATGAAAAAGCACAATTTCCATAAATGGAAACTGGTTCATTGAGGTTGTACCACAATAGTGTATAACCCACCCTTTTATGGTAAGTTACACCCAGAATGGTTCCAGAAGGTCCAATTGAGCCCAAATTTGATCCATTTAAGTTTTTCGACGTTCTAAATTCAATGCTAATGGTATGTTACTATTTGAGACCTATAAAATAAGGTTGTAGTTATGGGGTCTATTTTCAGCATGCTAGGAGCTGCATTTGAGAACCAAGTTTCGTCTTGATCATATCAAAACTTGTCAGGATGCGAAGAAACCTTGCGAGTGTCCTTATCCCAAAATACACTGTCATGCAATTTGAGGCCATTCCGATACTTCTTAAGAGGTTGCTCAGTTATAGGCTTATTGTTGTAGTGTTCCCATGGTCTGACAACATCTTGGATACCGACGGGACCAGGTTACTACTAGATTTCTCTTTATTCACCTCGATGATACAAGTACGTCAAAAATGATGTATAACAATGGTGTATGGGAACCAGAGTGTATGGGATAACGTAAGGTATAGGAGAACTACGGTGTACATGCACGTATTTCGTGTTTATCTCACATGCGGATTTAAGAAACCTCGCGAATTAACTTGGGCTACGGGTGTGATTCTAACTGTATTGACTGCATCTTTTGGTGTAACTGGTTATTCCTTACCTCGAGACCAAATTGGTTATTGGGCAGTCAAAACTGTGACTGGTGTGCCTGAGGCTATACAACATCTACAGGATAACTTGCATCTTGATTGGTGGTTCTCATACGATATTCACAATTTCTCTCGATTTCTAATCCAATACTATGGTGTATGGAGTGGGGTAAGGTGTACGCTAGCTAAGGTAGGGTGTAGGGTGTAGGGTGTATGGAGTAGGATTAAGATCTAAGAGCTCTAGGTTGTATGGGAGCTAGGAGTTCTTGGGATTATGGGATTAGGAGTTGGGAATGCTAAGGGAGTTGGAATTTTGGGAAAGGGTTCCTAAGGGTATTTTCTCTATCGAAGAAATTTTTCTCTCTCCTCTCATCTTGAGTCTTGAATTTGGAATTAAAGAAAAAGAACAAGCCTAAGCTCTTAGGATCTTTTCATTAATTTCCAAAATTCTTAAGAGTTTTCAAGAGTCTCCAAGAGATTGATTACAAATGACTTGAGTTCCTTATATAGAGCAACCTAAAAACAAGGGTGGATTGCTAAAAGACAACCAAAATTATAAAAAAATACACATTTAATGAATTAAAATATTAATCTTATTTTTGGACCAAATGAACAAAATACCATTAAGCACTTTTTAACAAATGACAAAACCATCCCTCCATGATAGGCCTCTTATCAATGCTAGGCCTCAAGATCTTTTTTGGACGTTTACGCTGGCCATTCGAGCTATCAAATTTCATAGAATCGATACTTGAAATATGCCTTATTAAAGATGTACGGCTTGTTTAGCCTTTGGATGAATTGTTCGATCCGATAGTAGCTTTGTGGCAAAGGTACCCTACAGTAATTATGTGGTTGAGGTTGCTGCTGTGGACCTCTCCTTGACCTCTGGGTGGCAGCCCTCGAGAGGTGTCTAATGTCTAGAGAGGAGTAACATTAGTTGGGGATTTAGGATGAAGGGGCATGGTAGTGATTGTCGCACTGACTAGAATCCTTTGCTGACTAATCCGAGGGTTAGTTTTGTTATTAGAGGAATTGAGAGTCTGAACACCCCCCGCCCCCCCTCTCCCACGCACGGTCTGAGTTCGATTTCCTCCATGAGGCCTTAGTAAGCTTTCAATTTTAACTGCCTTTGTGATCATGTCAGAAAAAGTGGTAGGATTTGAGGCTTCGACATGTAAGGAGATTTCCTTCTTCATGTTCCTTATACATATTTGTACAACATCAATCTCAGTCATGGGATGGCTTTGGCACATGGAAAGGTCCCTCCATCTCTGGATATACTTGCCCACTGACTCGTCCATCTCCTGAGACATTGTGAGGAGTTTTATTGCTTGAACATCAAGTTTCGCTTCATAAAAGCCTTTCTAGAACAATTGCTCCATTTCCTATTAGGAATGAACTGAGTCTGGGGGCAGGCGGGCATAACATTTAAAGGTCACAACCAAAGTTTCAACAAACTGCCGAAGAACCAGTTTGGAGTTCGAAGCCAATTTCTAGCATGCAGACACGAAATGAGCCACATGCTACTGGGGTGAACCCGTGCCATCAAAGACTGGTAATTTTCCCTTCTGATATTTGATGGGGAAGGGGATTTGATCAATAAAGGTAGGGAAGGCTTCTTGTATTGGTCACTCTCTTGTGCCTTTGACATTTGTAAACCTTGGATGCTTTTATTGATCATCCTCTGGACGGCTTCTTAATTAAACATTGATGGCATAGCTTCAGATGCTAGATTGAGCTGGTCATCGAAGGATGCAAAAGAGTTTGGATGCCTTAAGGTTCGGGCCATCGGAGGAGGCTAAGGTCTCTCTTCCTCTCTACATTGGGGCTCAAGAGGGAAGTTTTCTTCTTGATGAGAAGACACTGCAGGTCAAGCATCTTCGAGTCCCTTGAGAGTGTCCAGAATGTTGTTCAACACATCCTCGAAATGGGCCATTGGATTTTTAGGGTCATCCCATTCATGGCTTATTACCATTACCTCGACTCGTTTGCCTTGTTCGGATAATTCGGCAACAGGGGTGATTATGGTCCTCTTCACACCTCTATATGGCAACTCGTGCAACAGGGGTTGAGCTTGCCCGAATTGAGCTTGAGATTGCCTTGCAGCGCGAGTAAGCACCGGCTCTTGGAGGTCTTGGGGACAGATTACTGCCAATCATGGCACTTGAAGGCCTTGGGGCCATAGTTGAACCTGAATGGGCTCGAGACGGCCTTGGGGCCATAACTCGCTTGCTTGTGATGGCCTTGGGGCCACGAGTCTGATGGAGTGAGTTCATCTTCCTATACTTTGACGACGTACAGTGGATGGTGTCACTCATTTATGGTTCTTATGTGGCTTGCAACGGGTAGAACCGGTTTTGTTCTAGTAAGTCTTATGAGGCTGAAGACTTTGCTTTTCGCTTTCGAAGCGGCACCCACCCTCATCTCTCTCGTCTGTTTAATTCTCAAGCTCCGGTAGATCTTTTTCTAGAATTGGAATCGATCTCAATTTCATTCCCGACTAGCTTGCCGTACGAGGAGATGAGTGAAAAATTGATCAACTCCTACAACGTATGACATCCAGGAAGAAGGGAGCTCATGGTCGATTTTGGAGGAATAGACTTGCTTGGAGAAGGGGGGTACTGACTGAGCACTTTTGAGAATATCTTGCCCCAAGCCCTGCCCCGAGGGAGTGTATAGAGAGGGAGGAGTAGACATGATAGTGCGCGGAGGGAATTTCTTTGAATATCATGTGCTAAGCGGCTTCAGGGTAGTGAGGGGCGTTTTTTATGCTCTTTTACTGTTTCCATTGGCAGAGTCATTGGGCCTGCAAGTGTGTGCATGGCCTGCAACAGTGTTTGGGGTGGTTTGTATCGCAACCCCTCGTAAAGTGGAAGGCTGGGTATTTGAAATACCCACCTGTTTAGTTGGAGAGGCCTTCGAGCCTTCAGCATGCATGTGCATTGTTTTGGAAGACTTTCGATTGCCTCGAAAGTCGTGTGCTCTCTTGGTTCCAACCCTTGGGATGCCCTGAGCAGCGATATTATTATGCGGTGCATTAGTGGCCTGAAGACCACTTGTGATGAGTCCAGGTCTCAATGACCCGAAACAAGTGAGGAGACCGAGGTAAGGTGTTACCTTTCCCATCTTGTCACAGTGATGGTTAAACCATTAGCCGCGATGTGTGTAAATGCGTGCACGACGGCTTTGAGATCTCACGGACTGGCGTAGGAGTCGCTAGAGTGATATATCTGCAGCGATGTGCCTACCAACGACACCTTTGTGAAGTGCAGGAGGGGTTACCTTTAGGTTACCCGTTGAGACGGTGGTCTTATTAGAACCCACCATGTGAAGAGGAGGAGTGGCGTGCGGACCACTTTTAAGCTTACGATTGGTGGGATACCCGTCAGTAACGAGGTGCTTATGAGAGAAGGTGGTTTCAAAACCACCCATGTAGGTGACATCAATGGATTTCCCTTTGATGTCAAAGAAGGAGGGAGAAGGAGTTCGAGCACCTTTTCCCCTAATCTTCCTATCCTGAACTAGGATGGTAGGCCAGCCAAGCCACTTGAGGAAGACAACAGAGAAGCATGATTGGTCATTCTGCTCTCCATGGGCGAGATCACAAATATGGGGATAATGAAGATCCAAAATTAGATGAAAGAGGAGTAATAAGAGTCCATTGCAGTTTTAAAGAGAGATAAAAGAGATTTTTTCTTGAGAATAGACCGAGCCAACTATAGGGTAGCATGTCCCCAATGGAGTCGCCAGTTGGTCAGACCTGATTTTTCTTTGCGTGGACGGCGAGAAAAATCCTCTATCAAATAACCGTTGAGGGTCCATGGGCGTTGCACATGTGCTCTCCTACATGCGGATAGGAACCAAAAAAGAGAGAGATTTTAGGACAGGGATGCGTTTAAGTGCTTACCTCGTCGTTTTGGAGTTGGGAACTCACCCGGGTAGTTTGCCCTCTTAAAACAATTACGAAGCCCTCTGGCTGTCTGCCAATGCGGTTTGGACACGGACTCTCCTCAAGATTTTCAAATCGTTGCTTCGCTCTCTCGTGTTGGAAAATGCGATATGGACTCGGTTGTACTCCTCTATAGTGGTTCGCTCGAATGAGGGCTGACTGACGAAAAGAAGGAATAAGAGAGAAAAGTGATAAGTATTCCCCTCTCCTCATGAATGCTATATGTTTGGGTGACCAGAGCAATCGAAGGAGTAAAACTCTCTTGACTTATTAGCTCAGGAAGACTCCTCCCAAGTGACTGAGGGAGAGAGCATATGCATCTCTCACAACTCAACTCAATTGTAAGAGGAAGTTAGAGTGATGATCTGAGGTTGGAATCCTTAGGTTGATTCTGAAAGGTATTGGGTCGAGCGTATTTCGATTAGCAGGGTGCTACACGATACCGCATGATTGTTGAGGGAGAAGAGACGAGGTCAGTGTTCTCCGCTCTCACGAGTTACTGCATGGGGCAAGTAACAAGTGATGAGAGGGAAGAAAGAAAGAAGAGGGAGAGAGGGAATGGAGTCGCGTGGCTAGCGAGGGCTAAGGGTAGTTTCTCTCTCTGAAAAGTTTTCACTCTCTTTGGCACTAGATCCAAGGGTTAGGGGCAAAAGACAAGTAGAAACGAGCTTAATGCCTCTATTTCATTAATGAATGATCCGACCCTTTTACAATTGACCTAAGTTTTTTTATATAGAAGACCCACTGAACAGCGGTGGATTCTCAAAACTAAGCTTAAAAACAATTAAAAAAAGTACGATAAAATCTCGAATTTAGGAATAAAGACCAAAATGCCCCTTAAACCTCTCATGCTAATGACGAAACCATCTCTCTCTGAGGGGCCTTTCGCCTTTGCCAGATCTTGGAAGATTTTTTTTGGATGCTTGTGATGGTGTTTGAGATGATCAATCATCGTAGTCTTGATACTTGTTTGATTCTGAAGAGTTTGATATCTTTTTTATCGTCTTGAGGTGGATTTTTCCTGAGTGGTAGAAATCCGGCTAGATCATGAACTTTTGCCCGTCATTGTAACGCAACCTATGGTGTTTCGAGTCTTTATTTTGATTGGAAATTAAAGAGGAGACTTCCACAGTCGTTTTGCACCAATTTTTATCCATTTTGGTACTTGCTTGAAGTACTTTCTGATTTCAAGAGATTTTCAGAAAAAAGGATTTTGGCGACTGGGTAATCTTATTTTTTCTTCTTCCTTGTAATTTGTGATTTATCGGACCTTAGATTGAATGCAACAGTTATACCAGTTTGTAGCTCTTCATGATACGGTCTCATCAGACCTATCTTTACGATGATTCAATGTACAGATCTCGATTTTTATTGCTTCATGAAGTTTGAGATGTCTTTTCTTCAAAAAGCTCTGATTTCCTTGGTTTCAGGCTCATCTTATATGTACTTTGATTATGGGTTATGTCACGACGCGTGCCATATGTCAAAATAATCGGGTTGTCGAGATCTATCTTGTGTCTGAATTTGAGCATGCTTCGACTTCAATCGAGCGACGTGTAGGTGTTTGTTGGTCATCTCGAGAGGTAAAGATCATGGCCTCTATGATTGGGGACTGGTTTTGGTGAGGCCCCACTGCAATAGTATACGACCTACCCGTTCGAGGTAATTTGGGCCCAAAACGTTCTTGAGAGGTCCGATTGATCCCAAATTTGGTCCCTAAGGGTTTTGTGCTGCTCTGGATGCAGCAACGGTGGTATTGTACTATTTTGAAACCCGTAGCTCAGGGCTATAGTTGTAAGGTCTCTTTGTAGTGTGATGGTACTTTTTCCTAGGTTGTCTAGTGTTAGGCTTATTCTATAGTGTTCCTTGGTCTAGCGGTGTCTTGGGCACCAGCAGGACTAGGTTGTCACTAGCTCTCTTCTTATTTGCGTCAAGGATGTAGGTACATCAAAATTCAGGGATTCAATATTTAAATTAAATTAAAATGAACCTCACACATGCCAACACACGAACTTGTGTGAATCAATTAAATATGTAACAAAAAATGTACCATAAGCTATAACATAATATAACAAGTCAAATAACAATATATGACAACATAACAAAATAATTTATGCCATCCACATCCCCCATCTTGAGATTAACGCCCAGCTAGGCGTTGATCTTATGGTGGGGCCAGGGGTGTCACCTGCCCACTGTATGGCCATTCGGGTGTGCCACGTGGCAATCTTCAAATGGAATTACGTATAAACAAATATTAAAACTACACTTTTGTTAATAAAAAAATTTTGAAAAATTCTCCAAAATTCATAATAAATATTTAAAATATTTTTGAAAATTCATTCATCATTTATCACCATAATTAAATGAAAAAGGGTGAGTGAGATCTCATGGCCTCGACTATAGATATCGGAGTACTCTATCGATCTAGTCCCAAATGATCTTCTGTTGGTGTCTCAAGCTAACGCAACGGACTTATGCTCCACAGTCTATGGTAGTGACACATAATTGGTCACATTAAAGTCACTACGCTAGGGCTTTCCATCATCCAGCTCTCGATGGTTTACAAGTCCTTGTGCATTAACTCTTCCAAACTCGGATAATGGATTTAGAAGAGTGGCTTCCCATGTGAACGTTATTGCAAATGCCATGGAATGGCCTTGTGTCAAGATACAGACTTATGTCCTATCAGTCATAACCATCCCATACAAGCTCGTTACTCAAAAAATTACTCAGGTTCTATTGTACTCAATTGGATACTCCAAGTCCTAACTAATCACAACAATCTGGTCGGGGCTTGATTTCCTTCGGTCCTCACACATGGTGGTGGCACGGGGAGGAGATCCTCTCTCAAACAACCACGGATTGTCCGCGAGCGTCGCACGCTTGTGGGTGTGCATATGTGAGCTCTCCTGAGTGCGAATAGAAACCAACAAAGAGAGAGATTTTACGACGGGGGTAGGTTTAGATGCTTACCTAGCTATTTGGGGTTTGGGGACACACTCGGGCAATTCAGCCTCTTAGAACAATGAAGAAGCCCTCCGGTTATCTGTCAGCGCGGTTTCAACACAGACTCTCTTTAGGCTTTCAACAAGTCACTTCTCTCTCTCTCTCTCTCTCTCTCGTGCTTAAAGCTGCGATGCGGGTTCGATTATCCCTCTCCGTGATGATCCTCTTAAACATGGTTAACTAGCAAAAGGAAAGAGTGTGGAGGAAAGGCGGTGATGATCTTCCTCTCCGCGCAAGTGCTGGGCATCTGGGCACTGGAGGTGACCGAAGAGTTGGATCCCTCTTGGCTACAAGCTTAGGTGACTCCTCCCAAGTGATTGAGGGAGAGAGCGTATGCATCTCTTGGCTCAACTCGGCTATACAAGAGAAAGTTAGAGCGGTGGTCCGAGGGTTATAACTCTTGGGTTAGCTCAGGACCATGCGCTTGTCGCGGACGGGGTTACTACATGGGGCAGGTAACGATTAGAGAGGAAGAGAGAAAAGGCTTGGGGCGTAGCCTGGCTTAGGAAAGAGGGAATGAGACCGCGCACTCAAGAGTATTCTCTCTATCTCAGAAAGGTTTCTCCCTCATCTCGGCGGGATTAAGGGCCAGACAAGTGAAAACAAGCGTGATTGCTCTATTTTAGTAGTGAATAGTCCGCCCTTTTACAATTGACCTAAGCTTGTTTATATAGAGAACTCACCAAACAGGGGTGAATGTTAAAAAACTAAGCTTAATTACAATTAAAAGAATTTAGAACAAATCTCAAAATTAGTTATAATGATCAAAACGCCCCTAAAACCTTTTGTGCTAACGACGAAACCATTCCTCTCTGAGGGGCGTCCAGCCATTGCCAAATCTTGGAAAATTTTCCCGAAACTTGTAGTGATGGTTCAGACGATTTGCCGTTATATCTTTAATGTCCATTCGATTATGGACATTTTGATGCCCTTTAATGGTGTTGCGGCAGCCTTTGCCGTGGGGTGGAAGTTCGGCTATATTCGTGAACTTCGGTTGCCAATGCTATTCAATCTGTGATGCTCTGAGTTTTTACTTTGTTTGTAAATGAAAGAGGAGACTGTCACAGTCATTTTGCACCATATTCTATCTCTCGATCACTCCCACTAATGAGAGACTATTGGTACTCGGGCCTTGAAAGACTATATACCCTACACATACTACTCCTCTTGACAACACAAAATTGGTTATGTGTTTTATGAGGAGGGCTTGGATGAGATCTAAACCGAGTACCATCCTCACCCTCTAAGAAGCAATTCATCTCAAAGTACAAGAGATGCATATGCTTCTTGGAAGGACAAAAATATGCGAGTTAGGCATATCTTGCTTTGTGCTATGATTGACTTATACACATTTGAGTATGAGCCAATTAGTATTGCAAAAAGAATGCCCAAGAAACTCAAGAAGGAGCATGCAGATCCATCTCTTATGAAACATTCAATGGCTATGAAGAGATATAATGAACTCAAGAGATCCAAGGGTACAAAGTTGTCTGATCATGTGCATACCTTTCATGCACTCATTTGAGAACTAGAGGTTATCAGCACACGACCCTTAGAGCCTATGCAAGTGGTTCATTTAATGAACGCACTTCCTATTTCTTGGGATACCTTCATCACATCCATCTCGGTGCGACAAAAGGCTCCTAAACTTGAGGAGCTAATCACTTTTCTCAAAGGGAAGAAGAAAGGAGAAGTGTGTGCAATACTCCGACACCAAAAGAAGCAATACATATGGTAAAATATAAACATTTCCTTAAGCCTCATAAGGTAAGGGAGAGAACAAATTTAAGAAGAAATAGGGTATAGAGAGAGAGACAATAAGGGAATAAGAGATACTAGATCTTGCTTCATATGCAAGAAGATGGGTCACAGAGCAAAAGTGTAATGTCCAGGACTTTTTGGGTCGTTGATCTTGTTTGCATCTTGAATCGTTTCCTACTAATGCTTCCCTCATATTTCTTTTTTGATTTGTTGAATAACCTATGTCTGGTGTTTTGAGTGATATCGTGTTATTATAGGGATCGCGAGTTTCCGACGGTATAAAAATCGCTCAAATCCAAGCTACTGTTAGAAAGTCGTGCTTCGTACTCTGAATATTTTTTTGTGCGCATCCCAAGGCATCGTGCATGAATCCTCATAAAATACATGCATCCCAATGCAAATGATTACATCATGAATGACCCCACACAATGATTACACACATACACTCTCTCTCCTCATGCATAATCACTTATGTGTTATGTGGTACATGCATGCCTCCACCCCCATCATTGTGATGCTCATGCATGCCTTCTCTCTCCTCTTGCATGATCACTTGAGTGCCATGTGGCACATACATGCTTCCAACCTCATCATTGTGTTCCTCATGCATGCCTTCTCTCTTCTCATGCATGACCACTTGAGTGCCGTGTGACACATGCATGCTTCCACCTCGATGTGTTCATCATGCATGCCTTCTCTCTCCTCATGCATGATCACTTGAGTGCCATGTGTCACATGCATGCTTCCACCCCCCATACTTATATATACCCCACATCCACTCATAAATTGGGTTTAACTCTCTCTCCTCACACCTCCACTCCCTCACTTGCCCCTCTTTCCCCCTTGTTCTTCTTCTTCTCTCTTAGCCCTTTGACCCCATAAGCCTTAAACCTTTGAAGCTTGAACCCAATCTACTTGAAGCTTGACAACCGAAGTGGAGCTTGTAAAACATTTCATCTTGATGATTTCAATTGGAACAAGGTAAGTAGACTTAGTTTCCATAGTTTCATGTTTATGTTAACGTATGTTTCTTTACTTAATTCAAATGTGAAATTCTGGTGTGTGTGTGTGAGAGATAGAGAGAGAGAGTGGGAGCATGCTTACCAAAATTCTGTTAAAGTGTATTTTGATTTTCAGAATTGTGGTCCCCGTTTCAGAGATTTTTAGGGTACTTTAATCCGTTCCTTAGACTACGAATATTGGTGGGTCAGTAGGATATTGAATGCACTTCCACATGGAAAAGACCCCTTGTTAATAACTCATGTAATTTGAAAGCTATTAACTATTTACTAAAGCATGCCAGATCTGTGAATAAAAATCCATGGATTTAACATGTTTTTGAGTGAAGTGTTTGGCTAACCAAAATTTACTAAAATGAGGTGAAACCACTTTTACATATTAGTTAAATGAGTTTAGTTTAAAATTTGTTTTGGACTCATAATAAAATTACTTATGGTTTGAAAGTTATGGTCAAATTTCTAGTAGGATAATACCCTGTATTTTCTGCTGCGCAAAATAGAAATTTCATCCTGGAAAATCAAATAGTTTGAGAAACTTTAGACCAATATCTGGGGTTACTTTTTATATAAAAGTTATCTTGTAATGAATATATATTATCAAAAAATTGGTTGCAAGTTTAAATGATCTTTGAATTTAATGATACGCCCTTAAAGGTGGACGGTGTTTATCTTAGAAAAACTACTAATATGATATAGTAATGTCAATTACATTGATATATAACACACTATTGATATGATAATGTTTCTTGAGCTGATAAGCATGATAATATGACATAGTGATGTCTATTACATTGATATATAACATGATATTGATATGATAATATCTCTTGAGCAGATAAGCATGATAATATGACATAGTGATGTTCTATTACATTGATATATAGTATGATATTGACATGATAATGTCTCTTGAATTGATAAGTATGATAATATGACACAGTGATATCTATTACATTGATATATAACACGCTATGAATATGGTAATGTCTCTTGAGCTGATAAGCATGATAATATGACATAGTGAATATAGCATGATGATGACATGACAATGTCTCTTGAGCTGATAAGCATAATAATATGACATAGTAAATATAGCATGATATTGACATGATAATGTCTCTTGAGCTGAAAAACATGATAATATGACAATGATGTTTCTTGTGATTATATGTATAGCATGCTCTGAACATGTTGATGTTTCTTATGATTATATGTATGACATGCTTCTAATATGATTCGTGTGTATGGAGACATACTTTTGTTATATGATCCATGCATGGTGAAATACTTATGATAAGATATGTGTGCATGGTGGCATGCTTATGATAGGATATGTGAGCATGGTGACATGCTTCTGATAAGATGTGTGTGCATAGTAACATGCTTCTGATAAGATATGTGTACATGGTAACATGCTTCTGATAAGATACGTGTGCATGGTAACATGCTTATGATAAGATATGTGTGCACGGTAATATGCTTCTGATAAGATATGTATGCATGGAAACATGCTTTCAATAAGATATGTGCGCATGGAGAGATGCTTCTGTTATGATCTGATGAGATATTTGTGCCGACAGCTATGATCTTTCTCTGCTCCCTATGATAAGATGAGAGTTAGGAGTATGTGTGTTTAGGTGATCGCTCCCCCAAAACTTATGTGAGGCACTACTCATTGGGACCCCTTTAGTAGTGTAACGCTTTCGCGCTAGAAGGGCACATGGGAAGGTCGTGTCTTGCAAGGCCAGTGCCAATCAAAAGCCCCAAAGTATGCTGAGGACTGTGTGCATGTGTGAGGTATTATGTAACGAATTTATTTATTGATGGTGTTTCTCTCTTAGTTGTGATGGTGGAGGCTCTACGCATCAGGATTTGATTGGCTTAATGGGTGGGGCTTCTACTTCAGGAGTTAGTTGGTATCTCTTGATCTTGATTATGCTGGTTATATACATGCCTAAATGTTTTGATATGTTATGATGCTCATGCTTAAATGTTTTGATATGCTATAGTGCTCATGCCTGAATGATTTGATTGACTTCTTATTACAATAATATCTGATTAGATATTGCTCCACCATGACATAAATCATGCATGACACGTATGTTTAAATATGAATTTGACACACGATTCCATGTTTTGTAAGACTTGCTTAAAACGCTGATTTTTTACTTGACAATATTTGTAAGCATGAATGCATGACACCTAGATCTTATTTACTGAGCTTTACAACTCACTCTGTTAATTTTTCCTTCATGTAGAGCGATAGTCAATTGTAACTGGAGTGATGTATCTTGGTGGTCGTGCTTGGGGTCCCTTACCCCCTTTCTGCTGAAGCTCTAGTTTGCAGCATAAATTTTTTGGTTGGCAGCTCGACCATATAGTCCATTTTGTTTTTTTGATATGTCTTGACATTGGGCCTTTTTTGCCTTGGACATATATGTATTATTTTGGACTGTTATATGTATCTTGGGACTTGTTTGTCCAGCAAGATATGGTTATGTATATTTTGTTTCATTTTTCGTTCTTTGGTGGTTAGCTTGATACTGGAAATTCCTTCTCTTTTCAAGGTGCTGAGCACACTCCAACCTAAGTGGCACTCGCAAACTGTGGTCGTGACCCTACTCCTTACTGTCCTCCTATGGGCCCAAGCCTAGCCTTTTGTGGGCCTGGCAGGGATGGTAAGGAGTGGGTCGCGACAAGTAATTATGGTATCAGAGCAGTCAGGATATGATTTTTGGCCTAAAGTCTTTGAAGGGCCCTTAGGTTGTATAGGGATAACCTAATAACCAGCGTCTGGGTGTTCTTGTTTCAGATCAAGATGCTGAAGTCTTGTGCCAGCAACTCGAGTAAGAGAAATGAGAACATCGAGGTTTTTGGGGAATTCTTAAGGATGCTCGGGGCCATGACTCAAGTCATGAAGGATTGTATACTGGTCCCAACTGCCCCTGCCCCAGCTCTAGACCATATAGATGGAGGGTTAATTCAGTCAAAAGATTTGCACCACCAGGGCATGCAAGAGTAGAAAAGGTTGATAGATGGAGGAGGCAGGTAGAGAAGATCTTTGAGCTCTTACAGTGTTCAGATGAGCAAAAAGTAAGATTGGGGGCCTTCATACTGGAAGGGGACGCCAAGCACTGGTGGACTTTCATGAAGCAGTCCTGAGTGGAGCCAGGGACTGCGGCCATATGGGAGAATTCCTAGTGACATTCAACGAGAAGTATTTCTTCGACTCCGTCTGGGAGAGGAAGGAAGTAGAATTCATTGAGCTACAGCAAGGGAAGATATTAGTAGAGTAGTATGCGACCAAGTTTGTGGAGCTCTCCTGGTATGCACCACATATTATCAACACAGAGGCTCTTAAGGCTAGAAAATTCGAGAGGGGCCTCTGACTAGATATCCGGGAGAGAGTGACGTCAGCCAAGCTTAAGGCATTCTCCCCATTGATGGACCTAGCCATGAAGATTGAGAAGGACTGTGAAGAGCACCAGCTAAGTAAGGAAAGGAGAGTAAGGTCCTCACCATCTGGTAATGTGAAGACCTAGAAAACTTTCCCTGGCGATGTGAGGGAGAACCAGCGCCCGACATGCTCGTACTGTGGGATGAGCAACCACCCTGCTACTGAGACTTACAAGAAGACGAAAGCATGTTTCAGATGTGGCAAGCTTGGCCACTTGATCAAGGACTGCCCTATGATGAAGTCGGAGAACAAACCAAAGACTCGAGGTCAGGTGTTCACACTCACGGAGCAGGAGCCTAAGGCTTCTACCTCAGTGATCTGAGGTATACCCTTTGTTTGTGGTAGAGAGGCTAGGATTCTGATAGACCATGGTTCTTCTCATTCTTCTGTTGCATTTCATTTTGCATGTCATCTAAATGTTGAATCGTCACATCTTGACTATGCTTTAAAAGTGTGCACTCTTATGGGGGACTCTATGGTGATTGATATAATGTACAAGCAGTGTGGGGTATTGCTTGAGGGGTGTGTCCTACCTATAGACTTGATACTCTTAGATATCCATGGCTTTGATGTTATTTTGAGCGTGGACTAGTTGTTCACACACCATGCCACTGTTGACTGTTATGATAAGAGTGTGACCTTTAGACCCCCTACAACAAAGGGTTATAGCCTATGGTTTGCCATGCTTCAAAGATCTAAGATAGACTATAGGCCCCATTCCCCATTAGAGGAGGAGACCCAGAGTGGATTGATCCCATGCACCATTGGAGGAGGAGACCTGCAGTAGGGATTGCAAAGTGCAGTTGAGGTCTTCTGGCATTCTGCTTTGTTATATGTTGTTTTATGTTTTATTGTTCCCATTGTATTATGTGATTTTGTTTATTGAATAAAATAAGTTTATAAGTGGCAGCAAGTGAGGACCTCTTTTGGTTGTTTATGTATTGTATTTTTCAGTTTATTTAATTATAATTGTACTTTTGTAAGTGTTCTAGTCGATAGAAGGAGAAAATTTTAAAACTGCATATACCATGCTAGTTCACCCTGTCCAACTTTCACAACATGTTCACACATTCAAAAGAAAAGAAAAGAAAATGAAAGGAGATCGATTATTGAATATATGCATAAGGGTGTCTTTTAATATTTGGAAGCTAGAAAACTAGGAAATCTTGGATTCTCGAAGCTGGAATATTTGTACCTAAATCTAAGTGTTATAAAATCATTTGTTTGATAAACTTAGAAGTCCAAACTTGGAAATATGAATTGAGTTAGTTACAAGAGCATGCCTGAGTATTTCAAATTTATTCATATTTTATATGCATTGAATTGAGCTTACATTTTCTTATCTATAGTTTTCTACCTCACAATCTGTAAAAGGTTACAAAAAGTAATTTGTAAGAAATAAAATAACCAAAATACTGTTGCAGTGTGCATCTTGATCATTTAATTTTTTGTGGATTTTTTTTTTTAGATTCACCTTAATGAAATGAACTTAACAAATTTTCATTTGGATATATTTTTTTAAAAATAAATTTAAACTTGCCCAAAAGGCAAGCTGCCATAAGAAGTGCGCACTACTCATTCCGTCAGAAGCTCACACTTCCATGGGAGGAAGTAAGTGTGCAATTCTCATTTTGAGAAGCACGCTTTTCCTGGTGTTGTGCAATACATTTTTGTCAAACTAGGAACTGCTACAATACCTCTAAAATTTAAATTTCTAGAATCAAAACTTCAAATTGGCCGCCTTACTAGGAGTCCAAAAAAGACTTACAAATGACAAATATGGGCATCATTGAAGGCCAAGATGGAGAAGACACCCAAATTCACTAGATTCAGGTGTACATGTTTTAGGGGACAAAACCAATGATATCCATTGTTAATACGGTGAATGCATGCATGTATATATTTTTTTGAGTAATTCAATGCTTGAGATTTCATATAGATTAAGGAGTTAGTTGTTTTGAAGGTGTCACTGGGTGGTGTCAGCAGGATTGGAAACCATGGAGACTAGGTAAGGGATGAATTTATGTATATATGTACATCTGTTTGAAGGCATTTTTCAGTACCTTAGGTCCTCGATGCGGAATAAAAGAAAAGCCAGTCAATAAAGCCCTAACATGCAATGAAATTTTTGACAGTCTTAGAATTAACCCAGAACTGGTGAAGAAGTTCCTAAGAACTTCAAAAGGCCACCTGCGGAGTTTCGTCGCAATCCGACATATCTAAGGCAGTGCAGACAAAGAAATAGTTTTGGAAAAATTGGCCTTTAGCACCCTGAAATGGACCCCATAACTGGAATACTATTTTTGATGCGTCAAATGATCGTGGGACCACCGCCATTAGATCCAGCACGGTCGAAAACCTTGAAGGATCAAGTTTCGGCTTAAATAGATGTTCTAGGACAAAGTTATGGGTGAAACATTAAAAAGATGTAGGCCGTATGCTATTTCCGTGCAGCCTCCCTGCACCAATATCCATTAAAGGAGACTGGTTTGCATAGTCACGAGCAGCAATTTCAAAGACTCATATCTCACTTGTTACGAGTCGGATCATGCTCAAATTTTGCTAGCGTGTTCGTCCCGTCAAGACGAGCGTTCTAATATGTGGCACACCCTGTGACAATGCCCGAGCATGGAGGAAAGCTAGAAAGAAGTTGGTGATTTGAGGTAAAAGTTGCAAGAAATTCAGCAGCGACACGTCTCGCTCGAGCAGCCATACACGGTGCTCGTGTACCCGATCGAAGCGAAACTAGTTCCATCGTGTATGTAAGGCTCGAGGCTATGTCTGGTCCAAACCCCTTATGTGATGAATGGTCATATTTCACATGCGGAGCCGATAAAGTTGGTACGAATTCCGGCCGTCAGATTTCAAGATCCGGCCAAAACTCAAACATGGTCAAATCTTCGTCTGGGCATGAAATTGAGTTGCATTTGTTGCAACACGATTGTGACGATATGCTCAGTGCAATTCAACGAAGAAATCAAATAAATACATCAAGAAACGAGTGCACTATCAATCGTTAGTTTCTAAGATTCGTGCAAATTTCGAGTCGCATGATCATGGCTTAAAACACGATCTGTGGTTCGAAGTTGGTATCAAATCGATCCTCATACCGAGCCCAAGAAGAAAGTAATCATCTTTGTGCTAAATGGGCACTGGAGCAACCTCGAATCAGCCATGGAAGATCACACACGTTCTAGGGCAGCAGTAGGGACTGTTTTGGAATTTTATGTATTGTTGGGCAGGGGCAAAATCGTTATTTTGCACTCATTTTTATATTTTTCTTTGATTCAAATAAATTGTAATTATCATCAATTAGATTAGATTTTGGATATCCACTCATGTTTGGGCCAAATTTTATAAATACATAGTAAAACCTAATTGTAAAGGGCTTCCCTCAGTTTTCGATTTCATGAATAACATTTGAGAGTTTTGTATGAGATTGTAGGCACGTCTCGTAGAGAGAGAGAGAGGAAAGAGAAGAAAAAGTTTGGTACCTCTTGAGAAGGTAACTTTCTCTCTCCTCTTCTCTTTTCTCTCATTCTCTTTTTCTTTCTCTTTCTCTTTCTCTCTCCTCTCATCTCTCTCTCTTTCTCTCTTCTTCTTCTCTCTTTCTCTCTCCTTCTCTCATCTCTCTATTTCTCTCTCCTCCTTTCATCTCTCTCTTTCTCTTTCCTCCTTTCATCTCTCACTTTCGCTCTTCTCCTCTCTTCTTCTCTCTATCTCTTTCTCTCTCCTCTTCTGCTTCTCTATCTCTCTCTTTTCCTCTTTCTGTTTCTCACTCTTCTCTCAATACCCATGGTAGTGGGCCATCGCCGTGCGTGTATTTCATCCCTTTCTTTCTTCTTTTTATTTGTCTTCGTTCCTTACTCATCATCCATTCTTTCCCAATCCTTCTTCTCTCTTTCCTGATCTTCTTTATTCACTTTCCTTCTCTCTATTATTTCCATATTTTCTCTTTCCTCTCTTTCTTAATCTCTCTCTTCTTTCTTTTTCCATGTTCTCTCCTTTCTCTCTCTTCTTCATTCATGCACGACGGAGCCTATCGCCGGGCATGATGTTCTCCCTCTTTTGGAGCGTGCACAGTGAGCCGAGTCTTAACCCGAGTGGCGGCCGAGCCTCCGTCCAAGTTTCTCTTGCCTCTTGTTGCACACGGTGATGCACATCGCAGTGCACGACATTCCTTTTTCTGAACTCTAACCTTGGCATATCGAAAGAAGCTTGCCAAGTTTTCGACGAATACCCATATCATTGAAACTCCGTTACTTGGAATGTGACCCTCACAGCTTACCATGGAGACCATATGATTCAGAATGCTAGTGATTTCTTCAATTGTTGCTTCACATAGATGGTGTATCATGTAACACCATGTTTGCTATTTATCAACAATGTGGTGATCCAAACATGGTTTCAACGTTGTGTCAAGAAGTCTTGTATTTCTTCTATGCTAATGCAAGAGTTAAATAAGGAACCATATGACCTGTTGTATTTGGTGCTATCCAAAATCACCAACATAAAAAAATCCCATATTTTGTAGGATTGAGATATTTTCATATTATGTGGGATTGAGATATTCTCATAAGGAATGAGATTGATATTGATAAGTTTTCTAAAGGAAATAGAAATCTAAAAAGGATTAGGGCTATTAAATATATATCTTTGTTTTGAGATATATGTAACATCAATAGGAAGTTTTCTATTTTGTATGGATTTGTAACCTTATATATATGAGATGAAAGTGCAGAGAATTTGTGTGTCCTATTTGGGTCACCATATGGGAATGGTGGTTCTTTTAGAGAGAGAGAGAGTTAAAGCCTCATGTTCATAAGATGCAATTTCCTCTTAGAGAGAAGAGAACTTCATATGAAGAGAAACATTGTTGGTGCCTCCTAAAAACTCATGCAGAGCGAGAGGTTGGTTTCTTGTAGAGAAGCAGTTCCTATGAAGATTTTGGATTGTTTCCCCTTTTAGTGAGATAAAGTCTCGTTTACTCTCAAAGTCGTTCTCTTCCTAGACAGTGGTCTAGAGAAGCAGTTCCCAATGAGATTTTGGGTTGTTTCCCCTTTTAGTGAGGTAAAGTCTCGTTTGCTCTCAAAGTTGTTCTCTTCGTAGACATTGGTCTAGAGAAGCAGTTCTCAATGAGATTTTGGGTTGTTTCCCCTTTTAGTGACATAAAGTCTCATTTGCTCTCAAAGTTGTTCTCTTCTTAGACAGTGGTCTAATTATGGAATAAAGATGAGAAATTTAGCATGGTGCCGTTTGGGAGAGCAGGTTTTAAAGGGTTTTGCTCGATAGTGTTTTTGTTGAGGTTTGTTCCAAAATCTTTGATGTTACTTTCATTGGTATCGTGGATTTCTGTTTATCGTGCCCGTGGATATAGTCCTTTTAGAGTGAACCACGTAAATCTTTGTATTCTTGTTGTGTGTATTCCATATTTAATTTCTCATATTTTATTTACCAAATATTAACCCATTGGGTTTAAAACTTCCTAGCACACAACAATTGGTATCAAAGCCCTGGTTTAGGGATTTCGGTAAAGCAATAAAGGTTTCAAATGCAAAGTTCAAGGTGGAGAAATTTGATGGCAAACACTATTTTTCAGCAAGAATGATGAAGGAATTTATTTGGCAAAAGATAAAGAATCCACAAGAATGATGAAAGAATTTATTTGACAAAAGATGAAGAATCCAATGAGCTAGCTAATGGATGTTGGCATGGTGAGCACCTTCATTTGGTGCCATCCAAAATCACCAACATAATGAAATCCCATATTTTATGGGAATGAGATATTTACATATTATGTGGGATTGAGATATTCCTATATTATGTGGGATTGAAATATTCCCATAGGGATTGAGATTGATATTGATCAGTTTCCTAAAGGAAATAGAAATCCAAAAAAGATCAGGACTATTGGATATATCTCTTTGGTTTGAGATATATGTAACATCAATAGGAAGTTTCTTATTTTGTGTGGATTCCTGACCTTATATATATGGGATGAAAGTGCAGAGAATTTATGTGCCCTATTTAGGTCACCATATGAGAATGGTGGTTTTTCTAGAGAGAAAGAGGAATTGCAATGGTTGTTAGGGATTGCATTGTGGATTTGTGGTTTGGTCCCCAGTCAACGAAATTACATAGAAAGAGAGAGAGTCGTGTAATATATACTGCTTGCACCCTATTTTCTTCTATAAAATACAATCAAACATGCATAGAAAATCACAAATAAGTATTATATATAAATCATATATGGCAATTGCTTTATTTAGATATCCATAAATTTGAATATGTAGAATTTGTTTTATCAAACAGACCTTAAATCTTGTTAAAACATGCAGTTCTAGTACCGAAAGCTCTTAAGACGACGTAAAAATTTATTTTTACCCCTAATTATAAAATTTAAACTCCAAAACAGATATGTGAATGCTTAACATTTTTGAAAATGGATGGTGTGGATAATATGCGATTTTACGATTTGAAAAAGATAATGTTTTACATATCAATATATCTTAATGTCGAGATGATCAATTATAAGGTTTTTCAATGTCAAACAAGTTCTTCGAATAGATTGAGGTCCACATACTTCTACAGTATAAGACAAACACCTTCTATAAACTTTTTCTTGTTTGCAAAGCCGTTCGAGATTCTTGTCAAATCCCTTCTTAGAAGAGAATACCATTGGAGTAAATTCAAATCGTAGTAGAGTCACCATTCTTTGTTCAAGAATGCCCTTCTACAAGCAAAGAGAAGTTTCAAATGCAGTTTTCTTTTAAAAATTAAGGGGTGATATCAATAAAATAATAAAAGACATTAGGAAAATCATTTATTTTAACTATGAGTAAATGGTCATTTTAAAAAATCATTTCACCTCCTACCATTTTGTGAGAGAATGTCCAAACTAACCACTTTCCACGTATGGAAGCTATAGACAAGTAGGGATGTTTAGGTAATTTGGCCACTCAAACCAAAGCCAAGTGACCTAAATATTATGTTTGTTTTAGATTACAAACCAGGAGCATGTTTTTAAATAAAAAAAGGAAAATGGTTTGATAGGGCGGCAACCCTATCAAAATAAGTAAAGCCTCACCTCATAAATTATCAAAAATTGCAACTCAAGTGTTGAATAACCTTAAGTATATTGTCTCAGCTTGAACATTATGGTTGTGAAAAATAATTAGGATTTCAAAATCTAAAAATAGTGTACGTTGAAACAATTCATTTAGACCATCCATTTCTCCCGAAAATAAGTATCGCAGATCTGCAAAATCTAGTACATTTTTTGAGTTTTAAATTTTATTGTCAATGTTGGAAATTAATTATAGAGCCATTACAAAGATTTTCGATGCTTAAAGTGCTTTCTGGATGAGGATTTGAGGTGACGCTTTATTTTGTTTTCATTAAGCCTAGACCTATAGAAACTTCATTGTCACGATCCCGCCCCCAACTACTATACTTGCCGAAGGGCGACAAAGTGTGGGATCGCGACCAGAGGTCGCAAACGTCATTCAGGTGGGACTGGCTTAACGCATTTAGAAAGGCGGAATCAAAGTAAACCACGAAAGAAAATAAAAACTCATTCATCATGCATCATAAAACTGCACAAATGTAATCCATTATGTACATATCCAATTCTCAAAGGTTCTTTACAATTCTGTTCAAGGCACTATCGGCCTGACAACAAAATGACAATATTTCATCAAAACAACACTGTGGCATCGCCACTTGACACCTACTATAAAAAAGTTCGTTGATCAGTCTCGAGCTTCAGCCGACTGCCACAATTGTCCAGCTGCCCACTCTCAAGAATTGGAGGTTATCACTCTACACAGATGGAAAAATAAGTAGAATGAACTTAAAGCCCAGTAAGTAGATCACTACCCTTGTATTCCCGTTTACATACAGATACATAATAACATAGCCCATGGTTCATCAGAGGTCTTACTAGTGTCACAGAGTGGAGTCATGCTTCAAAATATAAACACTAACAATATAAAGAGAGCAAGGTTCAAATACAAGAGCATCGAATGTTTCCTAAGATAGCAATTACATCATTACTTATCACAGTTCCAGTTAGACACTCATATAAAATATCTAATTCAGACAGGCATAAAGCAAAATTATTTACTCCCGAAGTAGAAGCCACATCGATCAGGCTAAGCCAATTCTGTAACTTGGGACTTCTACCCTCATTCAGGAGGGAGAATAATGACAAATGGAGGTCCCAGTTCGTAATGTCCTGACTCACGCACACAATCCCAAGCGCGCTTTGGGGTTATTTTTGAAAGGTTGAGGCCTTGCAAGATACGACCCTCTCCTTACGCCTTCAGGCGAGAGGGCGTTACACTGCAATTGGAGGTCCCAATGGGTGTGCCCATAACAATCTGGGGTGCACGACCCTTCCTGTCATTTATAGTCACTTCTCAACTCCACTTCTATCATAGGAGTCGAGATACAGTATACCCAACTACCAATGGAGACCCATTGCGTAGTGGTCATAGCGCATATAATAGTCTTAATGTAGCAGAATCAGCGTAGCTACTACTAATGGGGGACCCATTGCGTAGCGGTCATGGAACATATAACAGTCTTAATATAACAAAATCATATTAGCCACTACCAATGGAGGACCCATTCCGTAGCGATCATGGCACATATAACAGTCTTAATATAACATAATCACATATATTAATCAGTGCCACCGTATCACAATATCATATTTTCAGTATCACAGTATCATATTTTTCGTAAATTTCAGATAGTGACGTCCAGCCATATACAGGGCCATAATGCTCGATCCATTTGGGATTCGGAAGGATTTCAAAACCAAAATTCGATTAAAAACATGTCTCTGAGAATATTTGGTCTTCATTTGGCCATTCAAAAGTTCGTGACAACCAAAGTAATGGTTCTGGAGTTTATAATATCTATCCGCATTGACATGACTTCACAAATAATGGTATAACTCTCAATCTAAGCGGAATTTTGAAATGTGTTTCAACATGTGACTTCAAGAATAATCATAGATATTTCAAATGACAGTGATTTAGAAGAAAATAGACTCCATTTGGTTAGTCAAAATTTGTGGCAATAGAGGTATCAGTTCTGGAATTTTTCCAAATTATTCAACCTACTTTCACAGTTTAAAGCATAATTTGTCATGCATAAAGAATTTGAGAAAGATTTAAGCATGAACACTTTAGTAGATATATATATCTTTATAATGAGAGAGGGTTTAGGTCATTTGGACCTCATTTGATATGTCAAAAGTAGATTAGAAGAACATAGAACCTTCCTGAAAATTACAGCACAATCACATCATCACTCAACATGACAATCAATTAGCCTCTAATTATGCTAATTCTTAACATAAATCTTTCTCATTTTCCATTAGATACACAAGGACACATAATCACAAACTTTTCATGAAAAACAAGGAAGATTTGATATACACTTTGGTCATGCAAAGGCAAGCTAAATTACTGGAATTTACCATACTACACTGTGCATATGCATCTATTAATCAGGCCACCTCTTATGCAAATTATCATACTTGATTCATGTCCAATCCATGCTTAAGGATCTAAAAGATGGATGATCCACTTACCTTGTGTGCAATGGTCCTCTCAATCCCTCACACATCTCACAACAAGCTCCTCAAACAAGGCTCCAAGGGGGCTAGATTTTGGTGTTTCAAGAGGGAAGAGTGGGTTCAAAACGTGAGGCAAAAGGGAGAGAATGGGATTTGTACTCTCTTACATGGGAGGTAGCATCCTAGGCTTGCCAAGTGGCAATCTTAGTGTCATGTAGCTTGCCAAGTGGCAAGGTAGCATCATGCAGTAAGCAAATGGCAATCAAGGTCCATGCACAAGCTCGTCGCGCATGGTAGAACTCTTCTGTGCTTCTTCTCACTGCTGTGCACGTCTCTCTCTTCTTCCTTTTCTTATTACCATGCGCGCTCTGCCGTGCGCACTCTACTGCACGCACTCTGCCGCGTGCACTCTGCTGCACGCACTATGCCGTGCACACTCTGCCGCACGCACTCTTTTTTCTTCTCTCTCTTATTGCCACATGTGTTCTATCGCACGCACTCTACTGCACGCCGTTCTCTTTTTGCTCTTTCTTCATTACCTCGGGCTCTACTACCACGCGCCTTCCATTGCCGCGCACTCCACTGCCGTGTGCCTTCCATTGCCGCGCGCTCCACTGCCGTGCACTCTTCTCCTTCTGCCACCGTCCACTCTATCTGGCCGGGAAGGTCTTGGTCGTTACATCATCCCCCCTTTAAATAGGATTTTGTCCTCAAAATCGTGTCTTAGTTGATCAAATAATTGGGGGTACTTATCCAGAATTTCATCTTCTCGTTCCCATGTCGATTCTTCCTTTGAGTGATACTATCATAGCACATGGACCAGACGAATTTCTTTATCGTGTAATACCTGCACTCTCCTGTCTAGTATTTCAACTGGTTGTTCAATATAAATCAAGTCTTCTCTAATTAGAATTGGGTTATATCTCAGAACATGGGATGGGCCTGGCTGATATTTCTTCATTAGTGATACATGAAATACGTCATGAATATTCGCCAACTCAAGTGGTAGGGCAAGTCAATAAGACATACTCCCAACTCTTTCTAGAATTTCAAAATGTCCAATGAATCGTTGGCTCAATTTTCCTTTCTTACCTAATCTCATAATTCCCTTAGTTGGTGACACCTTCAAGAAAACTCGATCACCCACCTCAAACTCGAGGTCTCTCCTTCGATTATCAACATAACTCTTTTGCAGACTCTAAGCAGTCTTGAGTCTCTCGCAAATCAAGGCGATCTTTTTTGAGGTCGCTTGAACAATTTCTGGCTCTAACGGCCTCCTTTCACCGACCTCATCCCAACAGATAGGTGATCTGCACTTCCTCCTATACAAGGCTTCAAAAGGTGCCCTTTGAATACTGGCTGGGAAGCTGTTGAAATAAGCAAATTCTATCAAAGGCAGATGATCATCCCAGCTTCCTTTAACACAAGCCCTTAACATATCCTCCAGGGTCTGAATAGTCCTTTTTGACTGGGATGAAAAGCGGTGCTAAAATTAAGTCTTGTCCCCAAAGCTGATTGCAGACTATTACTAGATTTACTGTCCGACAGGGACACTAGATTTAAATCTTGAAGTAAATCTGGTGTCCCTGTCGGACTTAAATCTAGTGTCCCTGTTCAACTGCCTCTTCTATTAGTTTCATCTCTCGAACCATCAGATGTGCCATTGATACTATGAGCTTCCTGCTCAAAGCATCTGCTACTACATTGATCTTGCTCGGTTGGTAATTGATGGTATAATCATAGTCAGTTAGTAGATTCATCCATCTTCTCTGCCTCATGTTCAACTCCTTTTGAGAAAATAGATACTTGAGGCTCTTATGATATGTAAATACCTTAAATTGGGCCCCATAGAGGTAATATCTCCAGATTTTCAAAGCAAAAACTAGAGTTGCGATTTCTAAGTCATGAATTGGGTATTTTTGTTCATACAACTTTTACTATCTGGAGGCATAGGCATGACCTTCCCTTGTTGCATCAGCATGCACCCAATCGCTTAGTGAGAGGCGTCAATGTAAACAACAAAGTCACCATTTCCCTCGAGTAAGGTCAGTACCGGGGCCGTAGTCAGTCTCTCTTTCAGTTCTTGAAAACTTTTCTCACACTCATCTGACCACACAAATTTCACTTCCTTCTAGGTAAGGCAAGTCAAGGGGAGCGCTATCTTTGAGAACCCTTCTATGAAGTGCCTATAATATCTGCCAATCTCATAAAACTGCGAATCTCAGTCACATTTGTCAATCTTCCCCACTTAAGTATGGCTTCAATTGTACATGAGTCAACTGTGACCCCGTCCTTAGATACAACGTGCCCAAAAAAGGCCACGCTAGGAAGCCAAAACGCGCCCTTTCCAACTTAGCATACAACCTTTCTGACTTTAGAGTCTGGAAGATGATTCTTAGGTGCTGCCCATGTTTTTCTTGGTTCTTTCAATACACCAAAATATCATCTATAAAGACCACTACAAAATTATCAAGGAAGGGTCTAAAGACTCTATTCATCAAATCCATAAAGACAGTCGGGGCATTAATCAACCCGAACGGCATTACCAAAACTCATAGTAGCCATATCAAGTCCTAAATGCAGTCTTAGGGACATCTTCTTCCTTGACCCGCAGTTGATGATAGCCTGATCGAAGGTCAATCTTAGAAAACACTTGGGCCCCTTGAAGTTGGTCAAAAAGATCATCAATTCTAGGCAATGGGTATCTATTCTTTACAGTGACCTAGTTCAACTGTCTATAGTCTATACAAAGCCTTCAAGACCCATCTTTCTTTTTCATAAATAAGACCGATGCACCTCAAGGTGGCACACTGAGTCGAATAAACCCATTTTCCAACAATTCCTGTAGTTGTTCCTTCAGTTCAGCTGGGGCCATCCTATAAGTGGCTTTAGAGATCAGAGTAGTGACTGAGACCACATCTATCTCAAATTCTACCTCCCTAACTAGAGGCAAAGTGGTCAACTCCTTAGGAAAAACTGCAGGATATTCCCTCACTACTGGTATCTCTTCTAACTTGGACTGGACATCTTAATTTTCTACTATATTGACCAAATACCCAACACATCTTTTAGCCAATAGGCGAGAAGCCTGAAGGGCTAAAATAAGGTGTAGAGGGGAACTATCCTTAATGCCCCCAAGGTTCAACTCAGGCTGATTTGGGCGTCTTAAGGTTACAGTTGTATCATAGCAATTTACTGTAGCATAATGTGTGGACAACTAGTCAATGCCCAAAATAACATCAAAATCTTGAATGTTTAATATTATTAAATCTATAGGTAAGACACATCCTTCAAGCAAGACTCCACAATGTTTATAAATAATGTAAGTTTCTAAAGATTCCCCCATAGGTGTGCATTCCACCAAAGTCCAGTCAAGAAGTGCAGATCTAGCATTCATGTGGCATGCAGAGTGAGGTGCAACAAAAGAGTGAGAAGATCCAGGGTCAATCAGAATTTTAGCTTCAATGCCACAAAAAAAAGTGTACCACGGATAACAGAGGTAGACACCTTGGCTTCTTGTTTTGTGAGAGCAAATACCTGACCTTGAGTCTTCGGTCGGTTTTTTGGTCCCTTCACCGGACAGTCTTTGATCAGGTGGCCAGGCTTGCCGCATCTGAAACACGTTCCTGCCCTTCTTTGGCACTCAGCCACAGAGTGGTTGTCCTTCCCATAGTTGGGCATGTCAGGCACTGGTTCTCCCTGTGTCACTCGGAAAGGCCTTCTGAATCTTCTTATTCCTTTGGTTATCTCTCCCCCCAAAACTTCTCCTTAGAGATGGTCAAGTCTTCCTCCCAAGGTTCTCGAACTGGGTTGGCCCCATTCTTCCCTCCTTTCTTAACTGGGATTGTTCTCCGTCCCTCTCAATTTTCATGGCCAAATCTACTAAAGGGGAGAAGGTCTTAAGGTTTGCCGATATCACTCTTCCCCTTATATAGGGCCCGAGGTCTCGCTCAAACTTATTCACCTTTCACTCCTCCGTGTTGATGATATGTGGCGCATATCTTGACAGCTCAGCAAACTTGACTGCGTATTGCTCCACTGACATGTTCCCTTGTTGCAGCTTAATGAAGTCCACTTCCTTTCTTTCCCGTGTAGATTCGGGGAAGTACTTCTCATTAAACGCCTCCAGAAACTTCTCCCAAGTCGCTTCTGTCCCCGACCCTTCCCATTTCTGCTTCACTGAGCCCCACCAGTCCTCAACATCTCCTTCTAACATGAAGGTTTCCAAGCTAACCTTTTACTCATCATTACAGTGCAACACATCGAAATAATTTCCACTTATCTTCTCCATTGCTCTGCTTTCTCTACTGCCTCATGCCCCAACAATGTCGGAGGTGCAATCCTCCAAAATCTTTCTATTAACCTACTGTCAGTCAGTTCTAGGGTAGAAGTTCCCGAGGCTGGCATAATGTCTTTCAACATTTGAGTCATGATGCCTAAGGTCTTGAAGAATTCAGCGAGGGCCTCGGTATTCTCATTGCTGGAGCTCGAATTATTGGCACAAGTCCTCGACATATTGAACCTAAAATAGAAGCACCCAGTTACTAACCTATTCAAGACCACTCTAGAGACATTCCTAAGACTCTCTTAGCCAAGAATCTTATCCTGGCTGCTCTGATACCATAACTGTCATGACCTCACCCCCTAACCCCTACAATACTTGCCGGAGGGCGACAGAGTGTGGGATCATGACCAGAGGTCGCGAACGTCACTTAGGTGGGAGTGGCTCAAAGCGTTTAGAACTGTAGAATCAAAGCAAACTATGAAAGAAAATAAAAACTCATTCATCATGCATCATAAAACTGCAAAAATTTAAACCATTATACACATGTACAATTCCCAAAGGTTCTTTACAATTCTATTCAAGGCACTACCGACCTGACAACAAAATGACAATATTTTATCAAAACAACACTATGGCATCGCCACCTGACACCTACAATCAAAAAGTTCCTTGATTAGTCTCGACCTTTAGTCGCTTGCCACAATTGTCCAGCTGCCCACTCTCAAGAATCAGAGGTTATCACTCTACACAGATTGAAAAATAAGAAGAATGAGCTAAAAGCCCAGTAAGTAGATCACTACCCTTATATTCCCGTTTATATGCAGATACATAATAACATAGCCTACGGTTCATCAGAGGTCATACTGGTATCACAGAGTGGAGTCATGCATCAGAATATAAACACTAGCAGTATAAAGAGAGCAAGGTTCAAATACCAGAGCATCGAATATTTCTTGAGATAGCAATTACATCGTTATTTGTCACAGTTCTAGTCAGACACTCATACAGAATATCTAATTTAGACAGGCATAAGGCATAATTATTTACTCCCGAAATAGAAGTCACATTGATCAGGCTAAGCTAATCCTGTAACTTGGGACTTTCACTCTCATTTAGGAGGGAGGACAATGACAAATGGAGGTCCCATTTTGTAATGTCCTCACACATGCACACAATCCCCAATGCGCTTTGGGGTTTATTTTGATAGGTTGAGGCCTTGCAAGACACGACCCACTCCTTACGCCTTCAGGTGAGAGGGCGTTATACTACCATTGGAGGTCCTAATGCGTAGTGGCCATAACAATCTGGGGGGCACGACCCTCCCTGTCATTCATAGTCACTTCTTGACTCCACTCCTATCATAGGAGTCCAGATACAACATACCCAACTACCAATGTAAGACCCATTGCATAGTGATCATAACACATATAATAGTCTTAATATAACAGAATCAGATTAGCCACTACCAATGGGGGACCCATTGCGTAGCGGTCATGACATATATAACAGTCTTAATATAACCTAATCAGAGCAGCCACTACCAATGGAGGACCCATTACGTAGTGGTCATGGAACATATAACAGTCTTAAAATAACAAAATCACATATATTAATAAGTGCCACTATATCACAGTGTCATATTTTCAATATCACTGTATCATTTTTTCAGTATCACAGTACCATATTTTTAGTATCACAATATCATATTTTTCTGAAATTTCAGACAGTGATGTCCAGCCATAAACATGGCCATAATGCTTGATCCATTTGGGATTCAAAAATGATTCTGAGACCAAATTTTGAGTAAAAACATGTATCTTTTAAACAAGGGTAGTTTGAGAATATTTGGACTCCATTTGGCCATAGAAAATTTCGTTACTACCAAAGTAATGGTTCTGGATTTTATAATATCTATACATAGTGACATGTCTTCACAAATAATTGTATAACTCTCAATCTAAGTGGAATTTCGAAATGTGTTCAACATGTAACTTCAAGATCTCGTAGATCTTTTAAATTGCAGTGATTTAGAAGAAAACTGACTCCATTTGGTCAGTTAAAATTCGTGGCAACAGAGGTATCAATTCTGAAATTTTTCCAAATTTATCAACAGTAACCTACTTGCACATTTTAAAGCATAAATATTCATGCATAAAGAATTTGAGCAAGATTCAAACATAACAACTTTATTAGATACAAATATCTTTCTAATGGCAGAGGTTTGAGGTCATTTGGACCTCATTTGATAGGACAAAAATCGATTAGCAAAACATAGCACCTTCCTAGAAATTACAACACAGTCATATCGTCACTAAATATGACAATCAATTAGCCTCTAATTATGCTAATTCTTAACATAAATATTCTTATTTTCCATTAGATACACAAGGACACATAATCATAGACATTCCATAAAAAACAAGGAAGATTTGATACACAGTTTGGTCATGCAAAGGCAAGCTAAATTATTGGAATTTACAGTATAACAGTGTGCATATGCATCCATTAATCAGGCCACCACTTATGCCAATTATCATACTTGATTCATGTCCAATCCATGCTTAAGGATCTACAAGATGGATGATCCTCTTACCTTGTGTGCAATGGTGCTCTCAATCCCTCACACAACTCACTAACAAGCTCCTCAAACAAGGCTCCAAAGGGGCTGGATTTTGGTGTTTCAAGAGGGAAGAGTGGGTTCAAAATGTGAGGCTAAGCGGTGAGAAGGGGCTTTTGTACTCTCTCACTTGGGAGATAGCATCCTGAGCTTGCCAAATGGAAATCTTAGTGTCATACAGCTTGAGAAGTGGCAGGGTCGCAACATGTAGCACGCAAATGGCTATCAAGGGCCATGCATAGGCTCGTCGCGCACGGCGGCACTCTTCTCTGCTTCTTCTCGCTGCCATGCACGTCTCTCCCTTTTTCTTTCTCTTTTTTCCATGCACGCTCTATCGTGCGTACTCTGTCACGCGCACTCTGCCGTGCACATTCTTTTTTCTTCTCTCTCTTATTGTCGCGCGTGCTCTCTGCTGCACGCCTTTTTCTTTTTGCTCTTTCTTCACTGCCGCGCGCTCCACTGCCGCACGCTCCATTGCCGCGTGCTCTTCTGCCATGCACTGTATCTGGCCGAGAAGGTCTGGGGCGTTACATTCATCCATAAAAAAAACATGAGTTTGGAGCCTAAATGAAGGGTACTTATGTCTCTTGAATTGGGTGACTTCAGTGTGGCCAAATAATGAAAGTGCTCCAGTACAACTAGCGAAATTTAGGTCAATTAGCTCAAATGCCTTAGTGGGTCAGATTACCACGATGCCTTCAGTTTATGAGGGTTATAATCGACGAATAAGGACAATGTCTGCATGTCCTAACAAAATTCTTGAGGAGGTAAATGCGAGGATTTTTAAATGAAAATATTTTGCAAAAAATATCAATTGCCTTGGTAATATTGTTGATTTACTATGTTACTGTTTTTCGATACGGTTATAACCATTTTCATGATGTTTTACCAATTCTGAAAATACCTCTCATTGTCTACTTGGGCAGCAAGTGTTCCATAATCACTGAAGATTTTATAAACACACCTCACTTCAAGTATACACTAGTGTATGCGATAGAGGATTCATATTAATTTATCGATTCTTTTCTAACTTGCAAAATCAGACTTAAGACCTAGTCTTCAAGTTATATGACAGATTGGGGGCTGACCATTGTCAACCGAATCTGGTTACTAGATACTACAACAAATGCTCGATCCAGTCCTTTAGCTCGACCATCAACGGCCAGATTTGCTTCATGCTAGCAGTGTGTAAGCAACATCCCAATTCTCAATGGTATCGTAGATTTCAGCAAGAATCAGAAATAATCTCTAAGTGCCCAGATTGTTTTACAGTACCATCTACAGTCTGCTTACATTTTGTCAACCTTCCCCCACCGATTTGCCTCCCTCAACCCTGCCTAGTTGTTCAAGAAGGGCTCTAGAGTAGGTTAATACAACATGTCCTCTCTTTCATCTTGCAAAACCTTTAACTCCTCTCCCATAATTTCTTGCAAAACCTTTAACTCCCAAAATTTTCTTGCAAAACCTTTAACTCCTCTCCTAGAATTTCCTGCAATGCTACCATAAAAAATTAGCTTAGGTAATATGTGAGCATTTGTATGAAGCAGTATTTTAAAATACAACAATTTCCAATTTGAAATGTTGATCTAGATAGAAATAGGTAGGAACTGAACAGGTTTTGGAATAGTATAGTTTAGCCCGGTTTACCCCTAAACCCACCCCCCACCCCCATTTATATAATTTTTTCTTTTTTTATTTTAAACCTTATTTGAGGTTTTCTTAGGTCTTCTCTAAATCCCAGCCCCATAAATCATATTTTAATTTTTATTATATTTTAGTTTTAATATTTTCTAGATCATTGATTCAAAATCATTTAGACCCAATCTGAATCATAGATCAATATCTTTGGATGAACGATCCACACCACCTTGGTTAGGTGCCTCGATCTCGCCTCCCAGGATCTAGGTGATCGGGTGACACATGTCTCGGGTTGGAAGACTTGGGATCTGAGATCACTCTCTCGAGAACCTCGTTCACTGAACAAGGGCAGGTGTCCAACTAGTGAGAGAGGAATTCTAATGTGAGGTGGGGACTAACCTCACCTGGGTCTGTGACTTACTCGAGTTGACTCACCGGGCGCCCTCTTTGATCACAATAGAAAGCCCCCCAGCTACTTCAGCTGGTTCAGAATCACCTCCCTTAACCTGTAATCTCCTTGTTTCCTGCACAACATTTTCATGGTTAACTTGCAAGACAAGTGGGCCGAGGGACCTACTCTTGTCTTAGGGCAATGCACATTCATAAGTGAGGGTGATGAAGCGGAAGGTTCGAATGAAGGTAGAGAAGGAACTTGATAAGGGGATGAGACTAGCACGATAGCTGGACCAGTGACCGACTCTGAATGGTAGCAAGACGTGCATGGTACTCAGGACCAACACGACAACAATACTACTCAAAACTGAGGTCGATATGACTGTCCTAATCTGGTTTGGCAGCAAGATGGGTATGGTACTCTGGACCAGCACGACAGTAATACTGCTCGATAGCTAGACCGCTATGGCAATGTTAGGCCGAGTCTACCCTCAATCAAGTGAGAAGAGAAGAGAATGAAGAGAAAGCTCGATATGGTAAAGAAACGGGGTCCTGATGGTGTGTAGGCATCGCCATTCACAGCCGTGGAGCAACAGTGTCACAGCTCTTGGACAACACTAGACACTACTGGTCATGGTTGGAGGGTGAGCAGTGAACTACGGGCGGCGCTAGGCATTGCTGTTGGCAACACGAGAGGGCAACACACCCTTTCGCGGGTAGCGACAGCCTCTTGTAAAGCACGCGGCGATAGCCACTTGTGAAGCGCGTGGCGATAGTTCCCTCTGAGCCACAAGATGATAGGCAGAGGACGTAAGAGAAACCTGCGGATGGCGATGGGCACCGAACGGCCGAAAGAGGCTCGCAGATGGCAATAGACACTGAGCTCGCGAAGGAAGCTCACAGACGGTGATAGACACTAAGTGCGTGAAGGAAGCTCGCAAACGGCGATAGGCGTTTTCGCGACCCTTCGCGGGCGGCAATAAGCATCGCCGTCTGCGATAGGCGCGCAATAAGGGAAGACCCCTGCAGACGACGATAGGCTTCGTCGTCTGTGCTCCTCGCTGAGATTGTGAAGGCACATCTGCGGACAGTGATGAGCAGCACTGTCTGCGAGTCTCGCTGAGAGATAGAGATGGACGAAAAGAAAGAATAAGAAGCTCACGCATGGTGCTGCCATCACCATGCACGACCTGTGAAACCACATGAGAAGAGAGAAGAAAGAGGCATGCACAGCATTGCCATTGCCGTGCATGGCCTCTGAGGAGAGCCCAGACGAAGGAGACAAGCGAGAAGAAGTGAGGGAAGAACAAATAAAGGAAGAGAAGAGAGAGAAAGATTTACCTTGAGCCTAAAGGTATCGATCCAAAAGTTTCTCTCTCCTACCTCTCTCTCTCTCTCAAATTGTGACCCAACAGTAAGAAGAAATAGAGATTTTATTTAGCAAAAGTCTCTTTGGCCAAGGGTCTGGGTACAATGGTGGTACGTGGTATATATAGAGTTTTGCCCAAACAAAGGTGGATGATTAAAATTAAACCTAATTGATGGAAATTAAGAGTTATCTGGATTAAATAAAATAGGAAAATACGGTGTAAAATGATAGATTTTACCCTTCCTAAGAATTCTTGGAATTTCAAAGCAGTCCCTGTTGCTGCCCTAGAACTTGCGTGATCTTTCATGGATGATCCGGGGTTGCTCTGGTGCCCGTTTGATCGAAAGATGAATGTTTTCTTGTAGGGCTCGGCATGACGATTGATTTGATACCAACTTTGAGCCATGGATCATGTTTTAGGTCACAATCACGTGACTTAAATTTTGGATGAATCATGCAAACTTCGGATCGATAGTGTGATCGTTTCTTGATGTTTTTCGGTGATTTCTTCACTGGATCACACTGAGCATGCTGCCATGATCGCTGGCAACAAACGCAGCTTGATTTCATGTTCTGACGAGAGTTTTGCAATGTAAGAGTTTTGGTCAGAATTTGGAATTCTGGCACCAGAATTTGCAGTCACTTCATCGGCTTCATGTGCGAAATCCGACAGTTCATCATGAGCGACGTTCGGACTGGTGACAGCCATGGGCCTTATGAGTGTTGTGATTCAGCCACTCGAGCAAGGCGTGTTGCTGCTGATTTTCCTACAACTTTCATCAGGGATCAGCAATTTCTCTCTAGTTTTTCTCTGTGCTCGGGGCGTTGTCATAGGGTGTGCCACATATCGAACGCTTGTCTCATTGAGACGAACACGCTCCAAGAAGTTTGAGCGTGATATGATCTCAGATGAGGGAGATATAAGCATTGCAATTTACTGTTCGTGACTATCCCTTTAATGGAGTTTAGTTGCAGGGTGGCCGCACAGGAATAGCGTGCGGCTCCTCCTGTTTTGCTCTTTTGCCTATAACTTCTTCCCAAAAGGTCCGTTTAAGTTGAAATTTGACCCCTAGAGGTTTTCAACTGTGCCGGATCCAATGGCAGTAGTCCCATACTAATTTGGGGCCCTGAGAATATAGTTCTAGTTATAGGAGTCTGTTTCAGGATGCTTGAGGCTGATTCTGTGAAAACTGCTTCTCAGTCTACACTACCTTAGGCATGTCAAAATGAGATGAAACTTGGAAAGAAACTTTCGAGAGTCCTTATGAAGATATTGACCAGTTCTGGGGTCATTCTAAGACTATCGAAATTTCCATTGTTTGTTAAGCTTTACTGACTGGCTTCTCCCTTTTACTCCGCATCGGGGACCATGATGATGAAAAATATCTTCCAACACACCCATGTGGGTTTTTTAAATGCCAATATGAAGGAATGGAAAACCATAAACAAGATAGTATAGAAAGAAATAACTTTGTACTAGAGAAGGGACATGGTATGAAGGAATGGAAAACCATAAACATGATTGTGTAGAAGGAAATAACTTTACACTAGAGAAGGGACATGGTATGAAGGAATGGAAAACCATAAAAATGATAGTGTAGAAAGAAATAACTTTGCACTAGAGAAGGGATATGATATGCCAAAAACGGTGTAAGGATTGTTCAAGCTTTTTAAAAAATGGAAAAAGTTTATATGAGGTGGAAACCTCATACTGTTGAAGTAAGATGCAAACCTAAAAAATCTAGTAAAAAAAATCATCTTGATCTCTAAATGTATAGATATGAAGAAATTTTTTTTTAAGTCTTAAAAGTAGTACATATTGTAATAAGTTATCTTGTCTGTTTTCAAGTACTTACAGATCTGCTTGATGAGTACCATTTTTGAAATTTTAATTTATAATTAGGGTTAAACATGGTTTTTCACACCATCTAAAAGTTTTTGATGCTAGAACTACATCTTCTTATAGAGTGCTTTTGTTGATGCCTCTTAAGGTTTCTGTTGAGGTTCCATACATAAAAGTACTCAAATCGGACCAGTGATCGATCTCTAGGTTTCATTGTCAAAGCGATTACTTCCAATGACGTAAATTGATGTTCTCGCCAAACGAAACCATTTCTCTGAACAACGTGACCATAATGAATTTAGTAATGCACCAGGTATAGTATAAGACAGGAGGCACCTTATACAAAACTCAGCCTTAAAAAAGTTTCTAACATTATGCAGGTTGCATGAGAAAACAAATGAAAACTATTTTTAAATATTTAGATAAAATAAAATCAATTTATTTTTTACTTTAGTTTTTAAGTCATTCAATATTTATTCTAAATATGTTTTATTATGATATTTGTTTATTGTTTTTATATTTAGGTACATTTCTTATTTCTTGTTAAGATCTTTTTTGTTTTTGAAAAGGTTACTATTGTTTCATTAGAAATAAGACAATTACAAACATCAATTGATCTCAAGCAAGCAATAACTCAGAGAACAACATACCATCCAGCTGCACCTCCCTTTTCGCCAACTATCTGCTACATTATTAGTTTCGGGATAAACATGCTTAAAAGGTGCTTCTTACTGAGCATAGATATCCATTATCTCCATACATTTTGTTCTAAGGTTCCAAGGATTTCTAGACTTCTTATTACACCAGTTAATGGTTTTTAGAGAATCACCTTCAACATAGCAAGGAGTAGAACCAAATCTCTGTTATATCAAATAAAGATCTTGTAAGAATGCTTCAACTCTGCATGATTTGCAATTATCATACCACTGGGACCAATATAACATAAAATAAACCATTTGAATCCCTGCCATCCAAAACCTGCTTGACCTAGATTGCCATAAGAACTTCCATCAAAGTTTAACTTCAAACTAGGAGATTCCCATTTACCCTTGTGTCTAACCTTAATAACCTTTTGTTTTATCAAATTAGGAAAGTTACTAGCAACATCAACTTCGGACACCCAAAAACCCTCATTTGTGATAGAAAACTAACTCTAAATATTATATAAAATCCTCCTTTTCACCACATCGTCTTCCAAAGCTTCTCCTTAAAAAATTCTTCGATTCCTTTCTATCTATAGTCTCAATCCTCTAGATGATTTGAAGAATCCTTTGGGGCTGTCATTATCTAGGATCGAAAAAATGTGCACTCGATGGATGCCCTAGGATCCAAGATCTCCACTTCTCACCAAATCCTATACACTTTATAATTCTTAGCAACACGTCATATTCGACTCTATCATAGGCTTTCTTCATATCCAACTTCAACACAATCCCTGATTCCTTAGTTTTCTTGAGTGTATGCATTCTTACACAATCAAAATTCCATTAGTTATAAGGGAAAATATCTTCTTACCCCCTATTTTTTACTTCTATTTCTCATCAAACCCAATGTTTGAAAATGTTACTTGTAGCATAAAATATCCATTTTTTCTATCTTGAAACCCCCTGTACCCCTTTCACCGTTAATTTTTGACCCACACAAATATTAAAATGACCCCTATTTCTCAAAGCACTCTCTCTCTCAACACTCCTCTCTCTAGTATCCAAAGTTAACCCTCTCTACATCGTCACTATCTCCTCTCTCTCTAAAAATAAAACCACAAACTCTCTAAAACACCCAAAGCACCTCTATCTCTAGAATCATCGTCTCTCTCTCTCTCTCAAACCTCCATCTCTCTCTCTCTCTCTCTGATATCCAAAGTCTAGAATCACTATCTCTCTCTCTCTATGATGCCCAAAGTCTGGAATCACCGTCTCTCTCTACTCAAAGGGCAAAGACCCTCTCTACATCGTCTCTCTCTCCTCTCTCTCATAACAAATTATCTATCCCCTTTTGCAGCCCCAATATACTACAAACTCTCTAAAAAAAACTTACAGATCTAAAGCCCTATTGCTCTGTTGTAGCTCCAACCCACACATCATTTGGAGGTCACAAAATCGAGCCTCAAACATGGTACATTCATTCTCTCCCTCAAATACCAAAACTGATACAAGAAGTTTCCCTCTCTACATCGCCTCTCTCTCTCTCTCCTCTCTNNNCTCTCTCTCTCTCACTCTCTATCTACTCACTACTACTACTACTACTACTACTACTCTAGTCTACGTCTCTACGTACGTACGTAC
>NW_006499207.1:5247213-5258841 GCF_000471905.2 Amborella trichopoda
TTAGGTACGTACGAAACTAAACTAACGACGCCTAACAACTAGTACGTATACTACTCTCTCCTCCTAACTAACTAACTAACTATACTACACAGTACCTTCCTCTACTACTCCTCTCTCTCTCTCTCTCTCTCTCTCTCTCTCTCTCTCTCCCTCTCAAAACTGTTACAACATCTCTGTCTATCCCAATTTGCAGTTCATCTATCATTTGGAGGTCACAAAATCAAGCACAAGGTACAAATAAATATCTGTGTGGACTTCAGATTAGTGAACTTTACTTTTTAATACAATAGATGGATTCACAAATGGTTTTAACATCTGATGCTTTTTTTTTGTATCCCTTTAGGTTGGTGCTAGGTTTTGGTTTGAAAAGAGCTATGTGTTTTAGACCTATTCTTTTGTTATGTATTTTTTTTGTTTTGTTTAATTAGCAGTGTTTTAGACCTATTATTTTGTTATGTATTCATTTTTTCGGTTGACTTAGCTATCAGACTTTGTTTAACAATCGTTGGAATAGGTTTTTATGATATTACATTTGGAGCTGAAATTTTGGTACAAAATATGAAAAGAGAATGAGGATATGGTCTGAATTTTGAACTGAAATTTTGTTTGTAATTATGTTTGTCAAAAATGGGTTGATAACAGCTTATTGACCAAAAAATGACTAAAAATAATTATAAAAAAAAAACTTTATGTCTGCTTATTGATGAAAATGACTATTAACAATTGTCAAAAAATGTTCTGTGTATTTATTTCCATCTTAACATTCCTAGAGAATAATTTACTTAGAAACATGGTATATTCGTTCATTTAGTACGTGAGCCTGAAATCTAATGATTATATAAAACTAGTTGCTCACTCAATTGGAAATTAACTACCCTTGTCATTTGATAGATAGTTACTCTTATGGGCAGATTATTGTTTGTCATTATCCTTGTCTTATTTCAATGGTATATTAAGGATCAGTTTGGATGCTTGATAACTTATTTATTACTCACGATTGGGGGTTGTTCTTGAATAGCTGCATAGCACCAGCAATGCTTAAATTTCACTTTGTGCTGATTTTTATAAAATTGAAGCATTATGTTTGTCTTTAAGCAAGAAAGAGAAATTTCAATCGTCGGAGTTGCCTTAGAACCAGATTTTAAAGCAACGATGCTTTATCAGCGTCTCCAAGTAGGAGCCATATTTGTCCCTTGGTTGTGATAACTACAATTAATTCACAATAGTTTTCTGTAGATTGAAGTAATAGTTGAACCTCATCATATTTTATGCAGTAGTGAACATCGATGAAAAAATGTTCTTGTGTATATATGGAGGTAAACTTTGCAATAGTTTTGTCGGTAATATGGAGTATGTTGGGGGCGATTCATATACTTTTCAGTTCATCGACAAACGAAGTTGGATGAGATAAAGGAAAATGTAGCAAACAAATTCTCCATAGAATCATCTAGAGTGTTACTTAAATACATCTTCCCGAGTAACAAGAGACGCCTTGTTACCTTATATAATGATTATGATGTAGAAAGGATGCTATTTGTACATGAAGGTTGCAATGAGTTAGAAATCTATGTTTTCAATAGATGTGAACGTAGGAGTGGTGTTTCTGTTGTCAATGGTAACACAAGGTATGCTGACCTTTAAATTTGGTCTAATCAGTCTTTGTTTTATATATGATATGGATAACATATGAATTGGGTCATATTTTGGAAATCTATAGATTTTGTCTAATCACCCTATTGTTCCTTCCGATGTGTTAGGGGCAACTATTTTGTCCGGGCCCTACCCTCTTCTTCAAATGCTGAGGAAGGCAACAATGAACAAAATACTATGCCTCATTTGCTCTGCACATAGGAGAATTTATTAACTGATATAGGTCAAGAATCCCCAATATATCTGAATTTCGTGATGCACTTTGTAAGTATGCATTGGCACATCACTTCGAGTATGTTTACATAAAAAATGAGAACTATCGGGTGAGAGCGAAATGTAAGAATCATAATTGCAATTGGGAGATTTATGCTTGTAAAGTCAGGCATTTGACGATGTTCAAAATTAGGACATCGGGGAGAGAACATTCATGTGGTGTTGGGGCTAACATCAATGTCCATAAGAGAGCCTCAAAACAATTTATTGCTAACTTTGTGAAAAGCAAGTTGGATGACACCCCACGATATAACCCCAAAGAGATGATAAAGGACATAGCTCAAGATTATGGGATAGAAATTCTATATATCAAGGTATGGCGGGGGAAGGAGATAGTAATGACTGAGTTGCATGGTACCGACGAAACACATTGAGCCACAAGAGGAGGAAGTAAGGCCTCTTCACTGTAGCAAGTGTGGCCAGCATCGGCATAATAGAGCTACATGCAGGGCAGCTCTTTCATGAGAGGTCAGTATAATTTGTTGCTGAATTTTGCATTCGTTACTCATATTATGTATGTAGCTTGTACATGAAGCAACGGTACTTAGCTTGTACATGAAGCAAAGGTACTTAGTAATTTTACACTCATTAATCACTTCATTATATTTCCATTGAGTGCGTGCCATTGACATTGTTATGCCCTTCCCAAATACTGGTTTTTTGTTGTTTGTTATGCTGCTATTGTGAACCCAAAATCAGCACCAAACAACAATAGTTTGCTGCTGATTTTAGTGGTCTTTTGCTGCTGAAGTGTAGTGCAACTTCTAACTGAATCTTTAGATGGCATATTGGTTTGATGTGCAACTTCTTTTGCACATAGACAATATTCTTATGTTAGTTTACCAATATCTAAGGTGATTTTGGGTTCATCGGGCACATGCTTCTTTTAGTTTATTTATATGTTGTTTTGTGACGGATCTGAGTTCGCGGTTTGCAGGTTATTGTGCTAACAAAAGAACTCTTGGTGACAAGAAGACAAGCAAAGGCCATTGGCTATAGGAAATCAAAGCAAAGGCATCTGGCTCTATGATCATTTGGACACAATGACTTCATTTTTATCTCAATTTGGTTTTTATTTAGGAGAACAAATTAATCTCAGTATTGTACTTTCCGTTTAGACTTCATATTGTCTTGGCATTACAATTGCATTTCAATTAATGGCTAGTTTGTGAAAGAAATCCTTGATCAGTTTTGTTTTGCTTTATCCATTGATCCATTCCACTTGACAATGGCAATGTCAAGCACTCTCAGTGGGCAATTTTCTATTTTAAATGAGCATTTGATTAGTGGATGATTTTCTTTTTTGAAGAAATGCTAGTAAGCACTCCAAATATATGAATGGATGCATTAAGTCCCTTACTTGGTTGGCTTCAATTACATGAATTGACTCATGTGGCTATTCTCTCTCTCTCTCTATCTCATTGAGAAGGAAAATAATGAGAGAATAATGACTCTAGTAGCAGGTATATTGTAACTCAAACATCTGTTAATTCAAGTACACAAAATGCAAGCAACAATACCATCATGAGAAAATCAAAATGCAAACTACATCTTCTTATCAAATCTAACACTTTGCAAGCACGTATATTTTGTGTGTGTGTGTGACAGAGCAAGTAGAGAGAGAGAGAGTCTTGATCTTTTCATTCAATGACCCATTCTCAAGAAACAAGTCGAGAGAGAAAGAGCCTTGATTTTTCCATTCAATGGCACATTCCCAAGAAACAAAGTGCAAAACTTTATCTTTCCATTAAAAGTAAGGATAATGCAATCAGCTACATCATCAATTCCCTTTAGAGAACATACTAGAAAAGAAGAAGAAGAAAAACAAAGAACTGTACAACTTTTACATAAAACTACTTGTAAACTCTTTATAACCTTGGTTCTCTCTATCTAAGACCCCATATTTCTCTCTCTAAAAAGCCACTTCTAGAAAGAATTCATCTCCCAAATGTAAGTCTTCCTCTAAACCAAAAGTCTAGCCACCTCCCCACAAGCTCCATCAAAAGCCATGGACACAAATTGATCAGCCTCCTCTTTCCCCAGAGGTCCATCAAAAGCCATGTACACAGCAGGGTTGTGACCTTGCAAAAATCATTATTCCCATGAGGACTTTGCAATTTTAACAATATTCAATCACATGTGCGATAACAAATTATAGAGATAGATAATTACTTTAAATAAAATATCAACTTCACATGGCTTTCAATAAATATCAAAGTTAAGTAAGGCAAATAAATAGAAAAACATACAATCATTATTAACTAAGGAAATAATTGTTGAAATTGGCACCCAAATTTGATGATTCTTTATTGTAGAGAAAGAAAGAGGGGCCAAATATGTCCATTAAAGATACAAAGCTTGTCTCAGACAAAATGATTAAGTCATTCATTGCTTTCCACTCTGGTTAAGTATTGGTAGTAGGGACTTGAAGAACTGGTAGTGCCAATCCAGAGGGTTGATCAAAATGGTCAGGCTACCTTAAACAAAAAGCTTGTGGGATATTGCACCAATTAAGAATGAATCTCAATTTTCACACACATAAGTATTCATCTCAAAGAGGTTGGATCTTTGGATTTTATCCAAATGTGCTCCCAGAGGGAGGACACATTTGAGAACATCCACATAGCTTTCATGGTGTTAAAGAATTCCATGGCCTTAGGGACCCTACCAGCACGACAAAGCCCTCTAATGAAGGAGCCATAAACACAAGTTTTAGGCACATTACTCTTACTCATCAGTGCTTTGAGCACAATACCAGCCTCTTCTAACAGACCGACATTGCAGGGGGACCTACAATAGACCTCATAAGCCATAATCTCAGAGATGTCACTGCTAACATTCAATTGGAAAATGGCTCTTTGACCAAGCCTCACTTTAGGCCTCACGTGGGATATTGAATTGATTACTAGCTTCTCTAAGCTTACTTGATTTGCATAACTCATGAATGAAGCTCCCATTTACACATCTATCAAGACTGTAATTTTTCTCTAGTTATAATAAAATCTTTGATAAAAGTTTTTTGGGGCCTTGAAATGACATGGTTTAGCACCTTTTTCAATCTCTCCCCCAGAATCTTGGCAATTATCTTATACAAACTAGTCAAAAGATCAATGAATTTAACATCCGATATACCCGAGAAACATATTTTTGGGTACCAAAGTAATGAAAGTTATATTAATACTTTTATGTAGATGCAAAGAAACTCCTTCACCATCAATACGAGATCCATCTTACTGATATCCCAAAATTTTTGAAAGTAGAAAAGGGGAAACCCATCCAGGGTAGGGGCTATATCACCTGGAAAAGCATACAATATATTTTAATTCCTCCTCTGTCACCATCCTCTCTATATCCATAACTTTATCATTGGACAATGTTTTAAATGGCACCCCATAGTGTCTGACCCGAAAAGGCAATTCATTAGTGAAAACATTATGGAAGTTATTAATACCCTCCAATTTCCATCTTTCTTTATCAATTTCTTCTACTCCTTCAAAAACAATAGCTGAAATATCATTTTGTCTTCTCTTAGAATTTGCTATAGCATGAAATTTTTTTGTATTGGCATCTCCTTCTTTAAGCCAACCTTAGGGCATTGTCTCTAATACATATCCTTTAGCCTTAAATTCTTATTTAGTTCATACAGTACTCGCATCTTTTCTTCCTTCTCCTCATCAGTAGTGTACTATCTATTTTGAATTGCCATTTCGATTGCCTCAAGATGAAGCATAGCCTCATCAAGTTCATTTTTAATAGTAACATTAGCCTATTTTTTCCATTGTAACAATCTATGTTTAATATTTAGGAGTTTTTTGTGAACATGATATCTAAACCACCCATTAACAGTTATGTTACTTGAAGTTCTTTTCATAAGTTCCACCATCTCTCCCCAACTGCCATTCATTCATCATGCCCTTATTTTGTTTAAGATCCTAGAACTCTTTTATCGAGGATGTCACTGGCATGTTACTATCCTTCTTTTTTTGATCTCCAAAAGTGACATCAATCAAAAAGTCACATGAATTAATCTTTAATCTTACTTTTCTTGGGGTAGATGACAAAGTATTCATGTTAACTCTCACTGTAACAAAAGATTAATCATCACGTCTAATGAAGTTCTAGTCAACATAAAAAAACTAACAGATAAATTACCCAACTTTTGGAGAACTCCTAATTTCCAAGCATAAATTGAGACCCCCAAAAGTCTTACCCATTGTGCATTTTTTGGTACAAAAACAACATGAGCAGAAAGTCTCCATGAGTCGAAGGAAAGAGACTTCTCTCTTACACTCCAGTGCCACGTAGTGAGGATTTTATCAACTTCTACAATGAAATGAAAATAAGAAAAGCACATGTTATCACCAATCCTCTTCACTATTGGCTCATAAGTTAGACTCATGCTCTTTTGGCCCAATCTCCCAATCTAAAAGGTCATTGGAAGGACGAGAGAACAATCCAACCACCATAGAATCCACAAGTCTTGCTATCACTCCCTAGAAAAGCACATCAAATACGCAGATTGGAATGCCTTCTCTACCTTTAGGATCATCACTATCATCGTCATCAAAAGCACTTACCGTATCTACCTCCATTTCTCCCCTTGATCAATCTTCACTCTCAATACATTCTTACTCCTCCACTTCACACTTCACATGTTGTGATGTAAGATTAAACAATCAAATTAAGGTGCACCTCCAAACTTTGTCATTCGAATCTTTTGTTAACTCCTACTTATAATATATATTTAGTTTTCTATAAAATGGATTTGGATAACAAAAGAGTGAGACTTCTAGGAAAGATAGATATGAATTGTTTTGGCATACCTTTGCCATTGCATTTGAATTACAAAGGGTAGATATTTAAGAGGAGAGGTTTATGAGTACGTAAGCATGTCAGAGTTAGAAGAGGGAGAGAGTTAGAAAGAGAATTTTAGAAAAATAAGAAACCAAAATTGTTGTGAAAAATGCATTAAGAAGTCGCACTCATATTGATTCTCCCTTGTATGTACATGTATAAGAAAGCGAAACTTGCATATACAAAAGCAAATCACTCTTTTAGTTCCCAAAGCCATGCACTCTCGTACGGGTATTTAGATGCTCCAAACATCCCTCCAATAAATCAACTAGAAAAAGAAAAAGGAAAAACACTCCAATCGAATTAAATAAGGAAGCACAATCTCAAACAAAAATCTTTCTACAAGCTTAACCCAAGCAACTGTTATTCTACTATGTCAAGTAACCAAATCAGCTAAACTATATATATGCCTTCAAACTCAACCTAAATTTACATATTTCTAATTTATTCTTTTATAGCTTATTTTTACTTTTTATGCTTGAGTTTGAATTGTAATTCATTAGAATGATCATCACCACTGTGATCTCCTTATCGACCGAAAAGTTTCCTTTCACCCATAGATACTTCTAGACTTGGGCGAGGTACGTGGAGAATCTTCAAATCATGGTCAGACTTGATTTTTAGCTGCGCAAAAGATCTAAATCCTTTAGATTCATTGTAAGTGTAAAATTTATGGTCTAGATATTATACCGGTTTTGCAATTAAGACAACATTTGAAGATCCAAGCAATGTCATGTGTTGGATCCTTGGGAACCCTTCTTATGGAACTAGAAATCTTAAATATCAGGATCCCATCTAAGATCATGTACATAATTGGCTAAAAGTAAAATATTTAAATACAATAATAAAAAACGTGCGAGAAATAAAACAAAGAACCGGTTTCTATGTGGCCAACCTGCATATGTAGAAATGTGGGCTCTTAAATTAATCTATTTTTGAGATGGATTTTAGGGCTTAATTTTTAAGGACATGTAATCTCTAACATGGAGATCATGAATATGAATAAATAAATAAATTTTTAGAAACTAGAAATAACAATTCTAGTAAGAAAACATTTGGAGTTTTCGTTGTTTTTAGAAGGAATATCCGCTTGAATCCATCTTTAAGATGGATACCTTACACTTTCTGGAACTCATATGTAGAAATGTGGTCCAACGTGCATGAAACAATTTTCCATAAAACAAATACAAAAAAGCACACCACAAAGAAAAATAGTTTATGTGGTTCACCCTATATCCATGACATTGACAAGTAGGAGTCCATTATCTAAATGAATGTTACAATTTTGGGTTACAAGAGACATACCTTACTCTAGAGATCGACAACAACCTTACTAATTTTCCCTTATAAATTCCACAGGAAAGCCACATCGTCGACCATCCTCATCTTTTCCACCACTATACTACTATTGGAAAGAGCACATTAAGAGCAATATAGAGATTTTTTTTCTCTTTAGAAATGGAAACTAAACCAACCAACAAGTCCATGCGAAAGATACCTCTCACCTAGAGGCCATGGCCCTCTTTCTTGGATGTTATATATATATATATATATATATATATGGAAACCTCTTGAAAATGCCTATAGGTGATTTTGAATAGTGTTTCACTCCCCGAGGACATGTTATGTTCGTGGTAGTTTATTGAATGGAGACGCAACAGATGACATTGGTCTGTGGAAGTTTCTACGGGTTTTTTGACTACAATGGACCTACTATGTTCCTTGCTGTACTGCAATGGACACAGTAGGTCTGTTGCGGAACTTTAATCCACGCCACCCAAAAAAATTGGATGGCGCTAAGCCTCTGGGCGAAAACATTGTGCATTTTCTCCCATAGGCATAGTGTAGTGGCTTCATATATATATATATATTCCAAATTTATAACAGACAGGTAATTCTTTATCCTTTCCTTGGGATGATTTATTAGAAGCAAATCTTTTTGTAAATTTCTTTTTCTTGTTGGAAAAAATTTGAAGTTTATCTTTCTTTTGTTTAGATTTAAATTTATGTTTGCGTTTATGGAATTTATGTAAATCATGGGGTTTATTTTTATCAATGTGGTAACCAAACTGTTCACAGAAATTTCCTAATTTCTTTTTACTACTTATATTTTGTTTATCGATTTGTTTTTTTAATTTCATATCTGTGCATAAGGCTAATCCTTCCGCACATATTTCGGCCGATAATTCTCCTAACCCGACAGATGTGACATGCTGAAACCCCACCATAAAGCAAATAAAGATTCCCCTTATCCTTTGACATGACCCATAATAAAAAAGATTTTCTTCTAATAAATCATCCCAAAGAAAGGATAAAAAATTACCTATCTGTTATAAATGTGGAAAAGTTGGCCATTACAAAGCCAATATAAAGTCAAAAAGAAAATTGTTGCTGTAATCTTAGGTGAACAAATAAGAAATAAAATATATGATATTATCCAAATCTACGATTCTCCATCTAGTTCAGATTCAGATACTACTTCATCCAGTAGTAATACATCTTTTCTTGGTAATATCCATGATGAAGACCTTTATGGGTCAAATACATCCAGTAGTTCCGAAAATGATGATGCATATGTAAATGCCCTATTCCTACTTCTAATATTCACACTTTGACAAAAGAAGATAATCTCATATTAGATTTAATAGAGAAAATTTCTGACCCTGATGAAAAACGAGAAGTAATTACTCAGTTTATCAATCTTGCTAAAACAAAAACAAAACCTATTCCATTAATCAAACCTCCAGATGAATATAATTTTTCTGATATAATGCAACGTATAAATCAACATGAAGCCTATCAAAAGGAACCAACCATTGCTGATCTCAAGCAAGAAGTAAATATTGTAAAAACAGAAGTGCTCAATTAAAAACTTATCCGTCCAAGCCTATCTCCATGGAGCTGCTCTGCTTTTTATGTCAATAAAAACGCTGAACAGGAGATAGGCTTGGACGAATAAGTTTCTTTTGAAGGAGATCTTTGATTTCCATATGACATTTTTGAAGTAATTCAGTATTCATTTGAATAGGACAAGCTTTTGTTGGGATTTTTGTTTCACTAAAATCGGGTTCATATGGTAATCCAACGACATGCTATTTTCTATTCCAGTAAGCAGTTGGTAATTCATGACATATTTCTTGTTCAATGATATTTTTTAGTTGTTGTATTTTTTGTATCATATCTTCAGTTTGGAGTTTTTCCATAACAACTTTGTGTTTGATTTCAAGTTGTAATGATCCTACAAAATTTTCTTTTTGTTTAATATGATTTTTGACTGTATTGATTTCTTTGATTTTTGGTTTGTCAAGAAAATCGAATTTAATGAGAGTGTCATGAATACTTGTTTCAATTCATGATTGAGTAATTTTCATTGGATATAAAAGGGTGAGAAAAGATACTCCAAGGATTACAGCTTGGCTGAGTCCTTTGACCATTATGAAAGTAGTTGGGAAGCAGTGGCCTTCATTGCAGATTTTTGCATTTGACAGTTTGTATTTGATAAACAATCTGCTTCCATCAGCAGTATTCAGGATTTGGGTTGTTTTATCAAAATATTTTGTAGGAACTAGTCCTTCATTTAGGCAATTGAGATCTGCCCCTGAATCTACTAATGCTAAAGATTGAAATTCATATTCATCACTTATGACTATTGTTACTAAAATAAACCATTTTTGTGTAATGACTTTATTCAAAACATTTACAGACTTACTGGTTGATGTTTCTCTATGTTGTGGATGAGATGTTTTGATTAGGTGATCAAATTCAATATAATCTGTATCAGTATCTATTCTTGGGGTTTCATTTTGGAGTTCTTGAATTTGTATTCGAGTTTTTAATTGAGCAACTTCTATTTTTACAATATTTATTTCTAATTAGGAAAACAATTAAAATAAATTGGTCCACTACATAGGCTCGATTCAACCATTCCGAGTAATGAGTCAGAAAATCTATTATGTCTAGTATCACGTAGACATGCCGGGATAGAATTATTAAGTCCTAAACGAGTTAAAGGTTTAACTGCAATTTGTATTAAACCTATATGGAGATATTTATAATTTTTTGTTTTATGGACTTGTAATATTTTATTAGATAATAATTGGAAATCCTCTTGGCTACTTGTAACAGATAGAGTCTGTTTTACTGTTTTGATAGCATATCCTCTTTTAAGATCAAAAGGACATTTTTTATAAACATCAGATATTGGAACCTTTGGTATGTTCCAATTTTGAATTTGGGCTTCTATATCATTTATGATAATTTCTTTTTTATTTTTAATTATTAGAGTACTACTAGTTGAATTAATTGCTTTATCCGATAATTTCTTAATAAATTTTTCCATTATTAGGTTGCGATTGAGTGTCATCTGGACAGTCCTCTGTGACTACCTCTTATGTCTTCTTCGACCTCAGTGGCTCTCTTGGCCTTAACGGTCTTTAGACTGAGTGTCTGAGCTTCTCTAACCTCAATGCTCGGACCAACTTTCTCTAATGGATTAATTTAGTAAGTTTCCTTAGATACAGTAACTAGTGACAACTATTAATTACTCTAACTAAGCCAACCAGTAAATCCCCATGATTTACATAAATTCCATAAACGCAAACATAAATTTAAATCTAAACAAAAGCAAGATAAACCTCCAAATGTTTCCAACAAGAAAAAGAAATTTACAAAAATATTTGCTTCTAATAAATCATCCCAAAGAAAGGATAAAAAATTTCCTATCTGTTATAAATGTGGAAAAGTTGGCCATTACAAAAGCCAAAGTAAAGTCAAAAAGAAAATTGCTGCTGTAATCTTAGATGAACAAATAAGAAATAAAATATATGATATTATCCAAATCTACGATTCTCC
>NW_006499207.1:5258861-5272139 GCF_000471905.2 Amborella trichopoda
CTGTAATACTTAGATGAACAAATAAGAAATAAAATAATATGATATTATCCAATACTACGATTCTCCATCTATATATATATATATATATATAGAAGATACTACAAAACGCCTATAAGCAAAAATGAACTGTGATTTCGCCTACCCTCATCACTGTCTAAAGTTTATCGCACGATCATGATTGTTTGATAGTGTTTCATTTTTCATTTTGTTCTTACAAACCGGAATGACCTGAAATTTAGAGATGTATTCATAAAAAATAGATGAATCTACAAAAAATATTAGGTGCGCCTCACTAAGATGTACATACACTCCAAATTTCAGATCATTCCAGTTTGTAGAAAACAAATGAAAAATAAAAAACTACCGGACAATCGTGACTGTGTGATGACTTTGGACGGTGATGAGGGTAGACAAAATCACTGTTCATTTTCATCTATAGGTGTTGGGAAGACTTTTCATATATATATATAGACACACATATACTAACAATCTTTAGCTTGATAGTGAAATAACTATAATTGCCTTGATGACCTTTATTGAATAACTTTCTTGATTTATTCTCTAGTGCCTCTAGTGGGAAATTTTTACAAACACTTTGGTTTTATATTTCTTCGGAGCTTTACCATTCATCTCTTTCTTCACTAAAAATTCAAACATTAGCCCCGTGTACACCTTATGCTCTGGTACCAATTGCAGGGACCTAGGAAACCCCATACTTATGGAACTAAGAATTCTAAATACCAAGATCCCACCCAAATTCATGAATAAGTCAGCTAGAAGTGAAACAGGTGAGTATAACGATAAAAAAAAATTTGAGAAATAAAGCAAAAACAAAATCCAAAAACAAACTCACATGATAGCATTAAACAATTTACGTGGTTCACCCCATGGGGCAATGTCAACAGCCACGGCAAGTCAAAATCCATTATGTCAATGAAAATTAGGATTTTGGGTTACAAGAGATGTACCTCTTTCTAGACATTGGCAGACACACTGCAGATTTTCCCTTCGAAACCGCACTCCTGACCGAGCAATATTGTCGACCACCATCATCTTTTCCACTACTAATCTGCTAATAAAAAAGAAAATTGAGAGCAATCAAGAGACTTTCTCCATCAAGAGGTAGAAACATAACCAACTAAAAAACTATGGGAAAAACTACATCTAACTAGGAGGTCATGTCTCTCTCTTTTGGAGACCCATCTCCTTCTTGGAGATTCATTCCCATAACTCTAAAGAGGTAATTTATAAAATGAATAGGATTATGTCTTCTTTGACCTTCTTTTATAGAGATCATTAGATTTTCTTACTCCTCAAGAAAGCTCTATTTTTTTATCATAATACCCTCAATCTTTTGAAGAAATGTGGCAGTGATGATTTTGGGTATCACCAAACCTGACAAGCTAAGACTCACCTTAGCCAGGGGACTCGGTCCCTAGCAGAGGCAATTTATACATCCAAGTTCAGCAGATGGCCTTTTTGGCAGTAAAAATCAAAATAAAAAAAATAAAAATAAAAATAGAAAACTTGTAGTAAATCAAATTGAAATCTAAAGGAACTTTAAAAAATTCAAATAAGCTTAAATATTTTTTTTAAAAAAGAATTTATAGTTTAGGACATTTTAAAAATTTAAAAAAAGAGAGGAAAAATATGAAAAAGGTGACTATGGCAATAAACACTCACCAATTATTGTGAGATACATTCATATTATATACAAAAAGATTACGAAACAACTAAACAATATTTTAACTTTTCTAGAATTTTTATTTTTTATTTTTTTATATCCATGTAGTGCACCCGACTCTCGAGACCAATTTACTTGGACTTGGGGGATGGCACACTAGATCCTAGGTAATTCCTTGTGAGGAGATTGCCTTTGTTAATAGCTTCTCCAAATAAGGCTTTATTTGAAGCTTTAAAAAATAAAATCCAGTTCCCTTAAATAAGCTGCCCATTCAAATAGATAGCTTAGATTTGTATTGGGCATTGAGAATAAATTTGGGGTAAGTTGAAGTCCCAAATCACTCCTGTATATAAAAGAACATTTTTTGTGAGGAGACATAAAAGGAACTGTTTGGGGTCTCTCACCCACCTCAAAGTAGTTTTTCAGATAGAGGAGGTGGCTTGGATTTGAGTTTGGCATTGAGAATTAATTTGGAGCAAATTGAAGGCCCAAATCTTGGTATTGAAAATAATGTTTCTTGTGTCTCTCACCCACCTCAAGGGTGGTTATTGAGGTGGGAGAATACTATAGGCTAATAATCATGGTGACTTATATAGAAACTAAACCCTCAAATTTAAGTTTTCAAATTATCCCCTTTCATTCCTTGGGAAAAATTTCTATGCACTATGTGGTAAAGTCCTATAGCATTGATCGGGCCTGAAAACATTCTTCTGCTTCAACTACAACTCTTGATCGGCCATCAAATGAAAAAAAGATCTACACTTTTAATAGCTCGAATTCAAGTCTAAACTATAGTTATGTTTTCTTATTTTTTAAAATAATTTAATTTTAATTTTATTTCAAATTCATTTCAGGGTGAATTAAGATCCTATTTTATCAAAATTCAAGTGCTAAAATTCCTCTTAACATACATTTTGGCTTGTGGTACAACTTTTAAGTGGAAACTGTATATATAAGGTTGACACCTAAAAATCTAGAATTAAGGTGCACCTTTATAGTCCTTGGAAAAGCGTTGTTGTGAAATTGGAAAAACATCTAATTGATCATCTCAACATCGAGATATATAAATATGAATAGAAAAGATATTTTAAGTCCTAAAAATAGTACATCTTGCAACATATTATCTGGACTATCTATTTTTACGATTTTCATGTGTTTATATATCTGCTTGATTTGAATATTTTTTTAAAGCTTAAAATTATATAATTAGATATATAAATAGATTCTCGCACCATCCTAATAATTTTCTCATGATAAAGTTTGGAGTTGAACCTTAATTTTATTGTTGAAGGTTGCAACTATAAAATAAATTGAGAAGAAGAAGCAAGAAGAAGAAAACATTTTTACGTGGTTCGGTCTCTTGGACCTACATCCATTGTAGAAGGGCTATACGGTTGTGCCCATTATTTCAATCATCCAATCTTAAGTAGAAGTTACAAGATAACAACTAATTAAAAACTAATTCCTCAAATATCTCTTGAATATATCACCAACTTATCACCGAGATATTCTTCACATTTAGTTTCCTAAAAATACGGGATATGATAAACTATATCATCCGTGTACCATATAGAGTAGCTAGTTGTACACGGTTATTTTAGTACTCCCCCTCAAGTTGGTGCTAATATCTATCAAGCTCAACTTGTTTAATGTTTCTTGAAACTGTACTTTTCTTGTGGCCTTTGTAAGGATATCAACAAGGTGATTTTTTCTTCTAACAAATGGAGTTGTAATTTCCTTGGCTTGAACTTTATCGACAATCTGTTTCTATTTGTTTAGTGCATTTATGAAATACGGGATTTGATGCGATATGTATTGCAGCTTGATTGTCGCAATTCATAACCATTGGATGCAAAATATTGAAACCGATATATCTGAGAAGAAATTTTAGCCAAATTAATTCACAAGTTGTAGATGCCATGGTTTTGTATTCTGCCTCTGCACTGGATTAAGCAACCACCGTCTGTTTCTTACTTTTTCAAGTTACAAGGTTATCCCCTATAAAAGTACAATACCCTATGGTGAACCTTCTATCTGTTGGACTACCTGCCCAATCGGCATCAGAATAGGCAATAATATCAGTATGACCATTCTTTTTCATTAAAGTTCCTTTTCCAGGAGATGACTTAAGGTACCTTAAAATTTGATTGATAGCTTCACTATGAGCAATTTTTGGAGAATGCATGAATTGACTTACCACACTAACCGTATTGGCAATATCAGGTCTAGTGACAATAAGATATATAAGACGACCAACCAAACGTTGAAACATCCTAGTGTCTTCCAAAGCTTTGCCTCAGTTTATGTTGGCTTAATTTGTCTAAATTGGATTATCAATAGGTTTTACACTCTATCTTGCCAGTCTCGCACAAAAGGTCTTAAACATAGGTCCTTTGGCAAATAAAAATTATTCTGTAAGAGTAAGTAACTTCAATTCCAATAAAATATTTGACTTTTCCCAAATATTTAATATCAAACTTCGTATGAAGGTAATCTTTCAATTTTGTTCTGGCATTTGAATCACTTCTTGTTATAAGAATGTCATCAACATAGATAAGAACAATAACATTCCTGGATTGCCTTCTTTTTACAAACATGGATGAATCAACATTACTCTGAAAAACCCTATATCAACGAGAGGTTGACTTAACTTTGCAAACCATGCCTTGGGAGACTCTTTAGGTGCCCCTAGATTGCTTTTCTGAGCCTGCAAGCCAGAGTGTTGTTGCCTTTTTGAGGATGACCAGAAGGAAGTTTCATATAAACTTCGTCTTCCAAAATCGTTGTGCAAGAAGGCATTTTTTACATCTAGTTGAAACAAAGGCCAGTCATTATTGGCTACAATAGAAAATAAAATCCTCACGGTATTTATTTTGACCATAGGAGCAATTGTTTCCTTGTAGTTAACACCATAGGTTTGGGTGAATCCCTTTGCAATAAGTCTCGCCTTGTATCTCTCAATAGTTCTATCATTTTTGTATTTCATTTTATCGACCCATTTGCATCTAACTAGTTTTTTTCTTTAGGAAGAGTAACATCCCAAGTATGATTTTTCTTTAAAGCAACAAGTTCTTCTTTTATAGCAGTCCTCCATATTGCATTTGAATTAGTTTCCTCGAAGCTAGTGAGCTATTCAGTTAAGGAAGTTTTTGTCAAAAAGCACTCTATTTAGGAAGTAAGTTATTAAAATCCATCTGGTTTTTAATGGGGTAACAAATTTTGGGATTGATTTCCTTGACATGATATTTATAATAATCCTTTAAACATGGAGGAGGTTGATTAATACGACTAGATCGTCTTGGCTGAAAGTCTTGAGGAGGAATTATTTCCCTTTGATATTAATATGAGTGAACCTCTTCATTGGAGTCTTATGGTGTTTCAAGAATAGATTCTTGAGGTATTTCCTGATTAGGTGTAGTACTATTTGACTCTGGAATTAAGACCATCCATTCTTGAGAGATCTTCGGTAGAGGTTGTCTTGCTAATCTCCCCATGGGGCTTAACAACTTGAAAAATAAGGAATTTTTTTCAGAGAATTCAACATTTCGAGAAACGAACATTTGTATGGTTTTTGGGTCATAGCATTTGTAACCCTTTTTAGTAGGTGAATATCCCATTAATATATATTTAGTGGATCGTTTAGCAAGTTTGTCTCAATGATTTTCTGATAAATATGCAAAGTATTCACAACCAAATATCTTTAAATGAGGAATAGTAGGAGGGCAACCATGCAACATTTCATAGGAGCTTCTATTATCCAATATTCTAGTCGGCAGTCGATTTATATGATGATAAGCAGTAAGAATACCTTATGATTGAGGAACATTCATTTGAAAATATAAGGCACATGTTACTTCAAGAAGATGCATGTTTTTTCTTTCAGTAATTCCATTTTGCCGAGGAGTTTTTACACATGACATATGATGAATGATCCCATGATCCATCAAATATGAAGAAAAACGTTTATTTGTATATTTTGTGCCTTATCAGTTTTGAGAATTTTCTCCTTAGCATCAAATTGATTTTTTATTATGGCATGGAATTCGTTAAAGGCAATGAAGACATCACTCTTAAAGCTTCAATAGTTAAATCCAAACATAGCGGGTTCTATGAGAATTCTATCACACGGGTGTCCTAATATGAAGTTGTGTCCTCAGATTGTACTTTTCCTGCAAAAATAGTTTTTGAAGCTTGATCCAATAGGTGCAACCCATGTGATTGGTTACCCTCACCAATCTTCTTCCTAGATATACGATCCTAAAAAACAACTTTGTCATGGAAAAAATAGTCAAGCAATTATAGGCTTTTGTGATTTGACTAATTGACAAAAGATTCGAAGGGAAAGAAGGAATATATAGAACTTCAGATGGCTTGTCCCTTGAAAAAAGACTAATATTTCCTACTCCACAAACTGGTACCATAGTCCCATTGGCCAATGACACCGAACTGCTTGAAGATGTGTGTTTAAACCTTTTGAGTCCTTCACAATAGCCAGTCATATGACTCGTAGCTCCAGTATGAACAATCCAAGAATGACAATTATAAGAGGACAAGTGAGCAGAAAAATTACCTTGAGTAGTTGGCATCATTTTAATTGAAGAAACAATGTTCACCTTTTCAATGTTTGAACCGAAATTTTTATCCCCCATTTAGAAGAAAAAACTTAGATGTTACCTTATTTCAGGTAAAAGAAATGGGCAGCAATGTTGATTTCATACCAACAAACTACTTTGTAGAAGAAACTGCATGGTCAATTGTTGATCTTGCACTAATACAAATTTTTAAAGCACGAGCCTACTGATGCAAAGGCAAATATCTTTGCATTAATACCTTTTAAAGATGCAAAGCACCTTTTTTTTTCTTTTGCGTAAATCAGTAGGGGAGAAGGCCTCCTACTTGATTTTCAATAATCCAAGATAGAAACAATTACATCATACTATTTTACAACCCTGCAGTAGGGTCATTGTGCCACATCATGAAGTAAAGGAATATGAAGGAAATCAGGAGGTCTGTAGTGCCAAATGGTGGCTTCTGTAAAAATTGTAGCCTTCTTCGCAAGAACATCAGGCACCATATTAGCCTCACGGTAGGCATGGCATATGGACCATGACAAATTCTTAAGAATGGAGAACCCATGGTGCATTGTATAACCTAAACAAGTAAGGAGGAGTCACGTTCAATTTGTAGAGGGAAATACTCCATTTGAATAGCTAAATTGACACCCTCTATTAAACCATGAAATTCTGCATAATTAGTGGAAGCATTACCAAGGGGAATAGAAAATGTAGCAATAAAAGAGTCGTCATCCCCTCTAATAACACCCCACAACCCCCACTACTTAGATTTCGAAAAGAAGACCCATCAATATTTAGCTTAAACTGCTGCATATGTGGGACCATGTGGGAATGACAATGCTACTGTTATGGGTAACTTTATTTTTTGCTCTCGCCTTGTAATTCGAAAATTCTCAGTAATAGCCTTCTCTGAGATATGATAACTCCACACCTTAGCATCTGTCAAATCTCGAACATGGCAAATAATCCTTCTAATCAAATTTTCACTTTCAGTATCCGGCTTTGAAACTTATGATGATTTCGCTCCTCCCAAATCATCCATATTGTTGTGAAAAATAAAGAATGCCAAATGGGCCTTCAAACTTAAACCTGAATGCTAACCATTTCCTTAATGCCACTGCAATAAAGCATCTTGAAGAAGCTTTTGCAAGATTTGCTTACGCAAAGGTTTATGGAGAAGCTTTTGCAATATTTCCTAGCAAAATAATTATACGCAGCAGACGCAAACGACGCACGCCCTAATTTAAGGAAAATATTAAGATCACACGTTGCTGCAACCAAAGGTGGATGAAGGTTGCTTTGACAGAGCTTTTGACAAACAAGCTGGTACAACAGTTTGTTGAAGGAGATTGTCAATGGAAAGCTTTTGCTGAAATGTTCATGGAGATTTGCTTGCAAAATAATTTTTATGGAGATTTGCTCGCAAAAATTAGGCACCAACTATTTCTCGTCAAAAAAATAATAATCAGGCACCCGCTATTGATTTGCTCTCACGAAGACTTACTTGCAAAATTTTTGAAGGGCATGCAACAACACACACCAGCTTTGAATAGAAATAAAAAAAAATCTTTGCTTGCAAAGCATAGTAGCCAAAGAAATAATAAAGAAACCCAACTTCACGATATCCTTTCTAGAGAGAGAAGGCTGTAGATACGATATTCTTTTTAAAGAGAGAAGACTGTGGATGATTGCTCAAATACTATGTAGAATAAATTGAGAAGAAGAAGTAATGAGAAGAAGAAGTAAGAAGTAAACAATTTTACGTTGTTCGGTCTCTTGGACCTACATCCACGGTAGAAGGGATGTATGGTTGTTCCCATTATTTCACTTATCAAGTCCTAAATAGAAGCCACAAGATAACAACTAAATAAAAACTAATTTCCCAAATATCTCTTGAGTATATCACCAAATTATCATTGATATATTATTCACATTTAGTTAATCTATAGGATATGGATAACTATATCATCCGTGTACTAGATCTAGTAGCTAGTTGTACACAGTTATTTAAACACAACCTTATGGAAACCAGTTGTACACGGTTATTTTAACACAACCTTATGGAAAACCACGGCCTTTAGACTTTAACTACAAGGTTCAAAGAAGGTTTGTAACTTATTTACCTTCGAGATTTGCATTATAAGTCGTTTTCGGAGTAGTGCCCAAAGCAATTGACATCCCTAAGACGGCCAATTTAAGACAACTACGATGCATATTATTACAATACTTGATTGCCATGCAACAAAAAGAAGTTGGTTCTGGATCAATGTCATGCACGATTCTATATATTTGATGAAGTAAAAAGAATGTAAATCTAAAAATAGGTGAAATTATAAATACCAATTTTTTATATTTAAAAAATTAAATGTCCAGCTCTATTCCCCAATTCTCTATTATAAAAAAGGAAATTATCACAAATATACCTTAATTTTTTGTCTATTTAGAAAAAAACCCTCAACTTTCATAAACCTCACCTACTCCTTAATTTTTGTCTATTTAGAAAACAACTCACAACTTTCATAAACCTCTCCCATACCCTTTTTTTCAATTTTGGGTGTTTTTTACCTAAAATAACTTTCACGGTTTCTTCAATTTTGGATTTTCAATTTTGGACGTTTTTACCAAAATAACCTTCACGGTATTCGATAAAAACTAACCTTTACCAAAATAACCTTCACTGTATTATGTAAAAACTAACCCATGTTATATGGTATTTTAATTACCGTAAAAACTAACTCATGCTATACGGCATTTTAAGTACCATAAAAACTAACGGCAATATTATACAACATTTTAGTATGGTAAAAACTAACCCATGTTTTATAGCCGTAAACCTTTTTATGTTTATCTCTTCTTTCTCTCTCTAATGCTTTTAAATATCTATTTCTTCTTTTTCTTTCTAATTCTTTTTTATCTCTTCTTTCTCTCTCTAAATCTTTTCTCTCTTCAACTTTCTTTCTCTCTCCAAGGAGATTTGTATAACAATATGTGAGTACCTTACCATCCCCTATGAAAACTCCCTCCAACCCCATCTCCTATAAAAATTAAACGGAGTCAAATTTGTATCGCGTTGGAATTATGTTTGAGTTGATGAAGCAAGTAGAGAGAGAAAAAATGTTAGAGATAAAAAAGAAAGAAGAGATGAAAGAGATAAATATAAACAAAAAGAAAAAAGGGTTTATGGGATTTTGTGGGCAGTGTAATGTGGGTTAGTTTTTACTGTACTTAAGTGCCATAATTGTGCGGTAATATCGTGAAGATTATTTTGGTCTTCTAAAATTGAACAAGAAAGGTGTGGGGGAAGTTTATGAAAGTTGATGTTTTTTTTCTAAATAGACGAAAATTACATTATATTTGTGATAATTCCCCTATAAAAAAATAAAATAAATACTTTTAGATACTAAATAAATTAAAAAGTAAAGTTAACGAAAAGAACCCAACTATGGCTATAAGTGATGTATTCGGTAGGGTGGAAGAGGGAGAGAGAGATTAAATTACCAACATGTAGGAAAGTCAATTTATAATGGGGGAGGGAGGGAGAAAGAGAGATTAGGTCACCAAGATTTAGGAAATTTGATTTATATTGGCTTCCAAGGTCACTAAGATGTAGGAAAATCGTTTTATACTGACTTCCTATTTATCGAGGTTTGGAAATCTCTTTAATATTTGCAGGCACATGAATTTCAAATTTCTTATTTGTTTTATATGGGACCTTATGTAATTGGACACATTTTTTTAACTTTTCGTGGGATGGTATTTATGGTGGGAAAGGTTTCTATGCTTCTCCTACAGCATAGAAATTCCAGCCTGTCCCTACCATCCAACCGTCCAATTTTGATCAAGAGAGCCACTCACCTTTTGATCTTAGATCTGATGTCTCAAAGTATTTTATTTTTAATTTTTTTTATACAAATTGTATGAATATAAAATTTGGTACGTGCTATCTTCTCATTGGGGCACACCTATAAAAAAATATTAAAAATAAAATTTTCATACAATATAATGACCAAAATACCCCTTAAAAATTTTAGGGGTATTTTGGTCATTTTATTTTATTAAAAATAATTTTTTTTATATTAAACTTGCTAGTGCTAGTTTAATAGAGGAATGGACATTCAAAATTTGATGTCAACATAGTTTATAAAAAAAATTAAAAATAAAATAGTGTAGAGACGTGACTTTGTGATTGGGGCAATCTTAGCCCTCCATTCAGAATGGACGGTTGGATAAGGGGTAGGATAGAACTTCAATGCTGTAGGGGAAGCATAGAAAGTTTTCTCATTTGTGGTATGGCATCGATAGTAACCATTCTCTGTGATCTACTATGGATAGATATATTATTAGAGCTATTATGTTAGGATGAAGTTTCTATAAGGCCTAGGCTCTATGAATACACTATAATGTCTCAGTTCAAATTCTCATAAGGAAAGCACTTTTGGTAGTAGAAATCTCTATTATGATTATAAAATTAATTTTCAACCCGCACAATAAAATTTGAAACTAAAAAGTTGGTAGAGATCTTTGTGGATCTATGAGCACTTATTTATACCACGACGTGAGCAATCGAGATAATTTATCACAATATATATTATTTTTAGATCTTGAAATTCTAATATTTTTAGTAACAATAATATTCAAGCCAAGGAGATTGATGTAAAGATTTTCTAATGCTTGAATTGCAATTTTCGATGAATAATGAGATGAGGCATTACTTTGTCAAACCATTTTCATATATATTGATAGAAAGCCTCATATAATATCAAAGAGGCATAGAGTTGAAGAGGAACTAATACTTATTTAGGGGTGCAACTAGTCGGCTCTGGATTAACCCAAACATTTAAATATTATGCGACCCATATCCGGACCTGAAAAATGTGATGTGGGACTCGGACCCAACTGGATCCGATTGGATTCGAGCTAACAATCAAAATATTTATATATTTAAATATGTTACATAATTTGGGACCCAAAAATATAATGTGGGACCCGGACCCAGCCCAAACCCAATCGGACCTAATTGGACTTCAATAGTGTTTGGGTCGAAGATTTGGACCGGGACCGATTTTGACCCAGCAGGTCCAATGTTTTAACCCATCCCCAGACCTAGGTTGGGTCCTAAGTGGGGCGTGGGTCCATTTGCACCCCTACACTTACCGTTTTGCTAAAAGGAACAAATCAGTAGTAGGGGTAATGCAGTTGTCCTAGTTCCTTTAAGTGAATGAGATGCAGGAGCGTAACCTCCATACGCCAAAGGGCAGTGTGTTCAAGGGTGGCAGTGGGCTTAGTGGCCCGGTGCAACTCACAGGATTTGGCTATAAAAAATTAGGTCTCGGATCACAAAATATCGCCCGAAAACTGGGTCAGGACTGAGCCGGGTCATGATCATGATAGGTTCAACCTGGTTTGGTTCGGCCTATTCTTGCCTTTTTGTTCTTTACCTTTTTTTTTTTTTTTTTGAAAATTTTCATTTGGCCTTACCCCCAGCCTTGATCAGGCTAGAGCCGGGTCAAAGTGCTGGGTCATGCCTGGGCCTGTCCTATGGGCATCAGGGCCTAGATGCCAGCCCTAGGTGTGTCCTACCTAGTGTATGCCGCCTCTTCCTTTTATCCAAAAAAACCCAAAGAAGGTGTCGAACATAAAGACATACCCTTAACGGTTGGTTGGAGAAAGAGACCACACTGGCCAAGAAGATACGTCAATAGATATCTTAACCATTATTGTCATCAAGCATTGGGACCAACCTGTCTGATACTTTCTAGACTTGCAGCTGTAACCAAGAGATAACCGGCCGAATACATGCACTCATTCTCCTTTCGTGCCTACAATTTAAGGGCACAGGCTCATTAAGAGAGACACACCCAATGAATAAAGCCCTTTGTCTATGTGCTCTCCTCTATCTCTCTCTCAATAAAGTCCCACTCAAATTTCGGTAGAGAAGTCCCAGGTGCTCTCTCTTTCTCTATCATTATTTCCTCTCTCTCTATTAGTTAGATGATCAAAGTGGCTTCTACCTTATAACATCAAAGGGAAGAACCGTGTCCACCTACCCCACCCACTTTCACGTGAGATACATAAGTAGGACATGATGCCCAAGTGAAGGGGTTATTTATGAGTGGACAAACAATATAAAATGTAGGACAAAATGTGTTTTCGATCTGCTTTCCATTTGTCCCATGTTATCCTCGTTCCTTTTGTTTTATTAATGAATCGACGACGAATATGTTTTTGCTTTTAACAATGAAAAAGGAAGGAAAGAAATGTGTTTTGGAATTGCATATTATGAGATCATTTATCTTTCTTAAAAGGTGGTCACAATTACTCTTAGCCATTCGATATCAAATTGGATGGCTAAGGTGTCTAATGATATTAGAGATTTTATTTTATTTTTTAACTTTAAATCAAGTTAATGACATGCACACAACATCCCCCTAAGAAATCCAAGGGAGAGGAGTGATTATGACTTCTTTGTGCTAAAAACAAATGGTCTCTCTATATCTTTTTCCATATGTTTTTGTTCTCTTTTCCCTTTTTCCATGTTGCCTTTGACTCATTAGTTCTTGCGTTCGTGCTTTGCTTGCTGGTTAAGGTTTCATGAGTCAATTGTAACCTTTTTTTTTGGGTACTCCAGTAATAGGAATCGAATTTGATGTATAGTGTTGTTGATTTTAACTGCTAAACGCTCATGCCCAAGCCAGATTCTTGGATCACAACCAATCTTCAATATTACATTTCTATTCAATGTAGGTAAATAAGTAAAATGAGTAATTTGAGATCCAGATTAGTGGGGGGGATCTCCAACCCCAAAATACAAAGGTTCAAGTTAAAAGGGGTTGTGATGGGTGTATTTATCAAAATAATTCTTACTTTTTTATTAAAAAATATTTAAATATGTAACTTTTCCATTAAGCAAAGGTAAATTTGAAATTTTCACAAAAATACAATGGTATTTTGAAAGTTAGTGTCTTGGAACTTTGTTTGTAGAGTGCCATTGTCTTTTAGTTAAAATTTCAACTTTACCCC
>NW_006499207.1:5273031-5308464 GCF_000471905.2 Amborella trichopoda
GTTTACTTTCCCCTTACTAGGTATTTGTAGTATCTTCCTCTCTCTCTCTCTATATATATATATACAAATAGGGGGTTTAAGCGAGGGACTGGGCTCGTACCTACACCTTCCCAAAACTGTTTTAGTTATACCTAATTCTTGGTCCAAATCAATGATTCCCAATTACGACTAATGGGTTTTAAAATACTGGGTCATTTGAAGAATAAAACTGGACAAAATTTATATAAGGGTGAGGCCCTAAATAATCAAATTAAGGCGTACCTCAAAAATTTTACTAGAAGAGGTTGTTTCAATGCCCAAAAGTCCTCAAATTGATCATCTCGATTTCAAGATGTATGGACAAGAGAAAAAATGGATTTCAAATCTTCGAAATAGTGCATCTTGTAACTCATTTTTGGACTGTTAATTTTCAAGATTTTAAAGCATCCATAGATCTACTTGATCTACACGATTTTTTATGTTTTAAATGGTATAATTAAAGATAAAATAAAATTTTAGGCGATCAGTATTGAAACAACATCTTTTGACACTATTTGAAGGTGCACCTTACTTTGATTGTTTAGGGCTTCAGCCTTATACAAACCACACTTATACATAAATACTCCATCCAATATGGCAATTCCTTATTGGCAAGAATGCAAATTGATCCAAGTTGGCCTTGGAAAGAGAAGTTCTTGTTGACCATTATTGCACTGTGTAGTTGGAAAGATTCAAGGAACCATAGCTAGGCTGGCAAGCCACCATAGAATTGCCAGTTGGGAGTTCCCCCTTGGCAACGTCCCTCACCTAATTGGGTTCAAATAAATTCTAGAAGCCTATTTGGTTCCAGGTATATGAAAAACTTGGGTGTCTCTCATCCAGGTTACATATTTTTGAAAAGTTTTAAGCCTGGAATTTGAGTTCTCGATATAACCCAACTTTTATGTTTCTATATTGTTTCGTTCTCCTGTTTATAAAACCTAGGTTTTGCCAGAAAAGAGTTATTATTTATGGTTCTTTTATATCCATTTATATTGTGCTGTCTTTTAAGTTGAAAGTGTAAATATTTTGTTGATTTATTTAAGTCCTTATCATATAATGCTTTATTCCTTCTATAGATTTGATTATTTTTTCTTTAAAATGTGACTTTTTCTCATTTTGAATATCAAATTTGATGCAAATATTATCGCACTAGATTATTTCAAGCGATCGGATCGCAATAGGAAGAAGTAAAGATGAGCTTGTTTAATTTTGTTGTTTAGAGTCCATTTTGTTTTTAGAAGTGAGTCCATATTTTGTTTTTGTTTTTTGGGTTAAATTGTGAGTCCATTTATTTACATTTCAAATAAGAGTTTATCTTTTCTTCTTCTTTTTTTTAGAAAGAGTCAGTCTTTATTGAGAAAGAATAATTATATATATTTTTTATTTTCCAAAAGCGATGCACTGTATCGGACCCTGGGTACATTGAAAAATAAGCAAGGATTAGCTAGGGCGTTCCCCAGAAGTGATGTGCAGTAGCACCGCCGGGTTACGGTGAGAAATGCGCAAGGGTTCCTCCGACATCCTGGACGAGCGTAAATAAAGAAGCTAGTCCAAGAGAATAGGATACGTCTAGCCACATAGAATGTAGGAATGCTTACATGTAAGAGTATGGACTTATTAGATACAATGAGACGAAGGAGAGTAAACATAGTCATTCTACATCAAAGTAAATAGTAAGGAGAAAAACTAAAAAAATAGATGGCTATTTTGGTATATAGGAAAGGATAATAATAGAAATGGCATAGGCATAATAGTAGACAAAGATTTAAAAGATAGAGTAGTTAATGTCAAAAGAATAGGTGAAAGGCTTGTATTAATTAAACTTATATTAGGGTAAGAGATAATTAACACAATTAGTCCTTATGCACCACAAGTATGGTTAGAAGATAGATTTAAGAGAATTTTAGGCGGACACAGATGGAATAGTCAAATGGAGAGAGGACCTTTTTAGGAGGGCACTTAAATGGCCATGTAGGGAAAGACAATAGAGGATATGAAGTGGTACATTGAGGATATGTATTTGGAGAAAGAAATGAGATTGGTTAAACTATTCTAGACTTTGCTATGGTCTACGACCTCGCAATAGAAAACACTTACTTTAAAAAGTGAGATGAACATTTAATAATCTATAAAAGCGGATCAAATAAAAGCCAAATAGACTTCTTCATAGTTAAGAAGGGAGATTGACTATCACATAGAGATTGCAAGGTTATCCTAGGAGAGAGTTTGACTACTCAACAGGGGCTCATGGGTTTGGATATCTGCTTAAAGATATGGAAGAGTAGGGGTGAAAGTAACTAGGTGGTGGAATTTAAAAAATAAAAAAATAGACTTATTTAACAATAAATTAGTTGAAGAAGGAAAGTAGAACTCTGGACATGATGTCAACGTAATTTGGAATGAGCTGATTGACTGTATTAAGAAAGTGGTAAAAGAATTTTTAGGAGAATCTAGAGGAAAAATAAATTCTTATATAAGAAAACTTGGTGATGGAGTGATAAGGTCCAGAAGGCCATTAGCGAAAAGCGATCATGTTATAAAACTTGGCAGTGTAATAGAAACGATCAAAACATAGAACAATATAAAAAAGCTACGAAAAAAGCTAAACAAATAGAAAGTAAAGCAAAAATTAAGGCATATGATAATAACTGGGAACAAGAGAAGGTGAAAATGATGTCTTAAATGATTAAACATTAGAAAGAAAAAGTGTAAGGATCTAAACCATATTAAATATATTAAGAATGAATATCAAAGGGTCTTGATGAAGGATTACGAGGTCAATGAATGGTGGAGAGTTTATTTTAAAAAATTATTCAATGAAAAATACAATGATAACATAGTGTTTATACTCTAAAATGCGAGCAAGGGATTTCGCCCCCGCCTTGGTTTCAGGTCCAAACAAATCGAAGAGTTGAAAGAGAATGGGTCTTATCAAATTACTCTCCGAGGGAGAATCGGATCCTAAGACCTTATCCCTCTTGGATTGCCGATGAGGCTGGCTTCCCTCATATTTTGACCTTGGAACTCAATAAGAGAACTTTCAAAAAGGGTTTGAGGATAAAAATAAGCTTTTAGAAAATAGATTTAGAAAAAGAACAGGTGAGGGTAACCACAAATAAACCAACAAACTAAGGAAATAGAAGTACACAAGAGTAAAAAATTTAACTATAACATGCAAGAGGAATAAAAAAGTAATAAACATGGTGATTACAAAATCTAAACTACTATTTAGTACTAAACATGCATCGCATAAAATGAGAGAGAGAAGATTATAGAAATAAGGGAATCAACATGGAGGAGAAAGGAAAATAGGTCTCTATTAGTGAGATAAACGAATATAAGTATACGATGGGAATAAAAGTAATAAGATCACATGAGAAAGAACAAATACAAGAGAAAGGAAGTTGAGATTAAGCTATTTAACACAATATAAGGGAAATAAACTAAATAACTAGAAGAGAAAGAAGGAAAAGAGGAGTAAAAGAAGAAATAGAATTTAACTACAACATGGGGGAAAAAGAAAAAAAGGAAAAAAGTACCATTAACAACAGAAAAGAGTACAATAAAGAAAAGGAAACAAATATTTAGTGGAAGAGATGATAGTGGGGGAGAGATCTACATCATGAAAGGAATAAAAGGGAAAAGGGAATAAATACAACAAACCTAATAAGAAATAAATACAACAAATAAAAGTAGAATAACTAAGAATAACTATGTAATAAAGAGAATGAGATGGGTCTGAGAGAAGAAGATCTATGCCACCAAATAAAGGACCTAAGAAAGAGCAATAGATGTAACAAAATAGGAAAAATAAATGAAAGAGAAAAGGAAAGTAACCATGTAATAAAGAAGATAGAAGGAGGAAGAGAGGGATCTGTTCTATATATTGTATAGAAGGGGAAAGAGGGAAATAAATGCAACAAACTAATAGAAGTAAATGAAAGAGAAGAGAAAGATAAACTAGGTCATCAATGAGGAGAGGGGAAAAAGGGAAGACATAAATACAACTTAAAGAAGATAAATAAATACAAGAAGCAAATAAACTAGGCTATAAATAAGGAGGAAAAGAGAGAAGTAAATACCATTAAATAAGGGAAATCAATATTAGGATAGATGTGAAGATAAGGGAGAAGGTTAGATCACAAAAAGATAAAAATCACAATAAAAGCTAATAAATGAAAATAAATGATAGAAAACAAAGTAAAGAAGGACGAAAACAATATTTAGGTCGGGCCCCTAGGCCTGATGCCTAGAGTCGGTGTTGATTTAGATCGAATGGTTGCAGTGCCAATCTCGAGCTTTCAATTTTTAACGGGGCAAATATAAATAAGAGGAAGAGTGCCCAGAAAGTTGAATTATCCGGACCTTTTTCGGTTTGATAAGGTAGCTTAAAGGGGTTAGTAGCTGAGTTTTAGATTGAGAGGTTTAGGAGGTATGGGATTTGCTCAAGTGGGTTCACCTTGGGGCTTTGATACGACCACTTGCATGAGCTTACGATCAAGGGGTTTTGAGCATAGACTAAGATTAAAACTTGGGCATAGCCAAGGCTAAAAAATTATCAGAATTTCAGAAAGAGTTTTTGCTTAAAGATTATCCAGATTCGGAGGCTTAAGTCTGAGGCAAAAGGGGTTATTTATAGGAAAAATGGACCTACGACGACCTAAAGGTCAGTTTTATACGATTTTCGAGCCATCAGAGTTCTGGAGATGTTTGGAATGGTGCTGACACTATTGGGATTGGCAACAAGTGATTAATTTAGCAATCATGATTGTCAAAAAATATTAATTACTCATTAATTTGACCAATACAGCCTTGTCAATGTCTGGCGCCATTTGAAATGCCGCCGGCAACGTTCTGGCTGCCTTCAAATCTCGTTTAGGACACGTGTCGCGTTCTGGTGACTCTAGTTTGAATCTGATGGACCAATCACAGCTTGAAGCTATTTCGAGTGGCGGTGACAATGCTTGTAGTGGTGCCAGATGCAAGTTGGCACGTTGTCTTGAATGTACTTTTGTCAGTTCATCAGCCAATCAAAATTCAGCAACCATAGTCTGTATTAACTTCTGACATGTCAATACGAGCCAGCCATGTTGGCGGGTACAACTTGATGTGTTAGTAAGTCATCTCAGTCTTGTTGGCCATGTTGTTTCCCACTTGGTGGAGGTCATCGGGCTTGGCGGTGTTTGGAATGGAGTTGGCCATAGTTCCACCAGACTTCTGGTCATTTCAGAAGCTCATGGGGGGCCTAAAGATGGGCTCTAGTGGGAATGGCGCTGACACCATTGGGAATAACACCAGCTTTCTGTTTGTCCTGATAGCCTGTTCATAATTGAGGTGCCTTTGGTGTACTGTCTTTGGACTTTTGGTGAGGCTTCGATGGTCATTAGGGAATACTACAACCTTCTCTTTTGAGGTGCTTCAAAGTCAGGTTGCTCTGAGTCTGTCTTACCTCTTGTTGCCTTTGAATCCACTGGGGCAATGTTGGTTTGGTGGAGGCTAGGTTTATGTAAAGAGTTTTAATAGGGTGAATGGTTTAAAATATCCGGGTGGTCTGTTTGGGACATTTCAACCTCTCCATAAGTTCTCCAGTTGAGATTGGGGTGTCAACAGTTGCCCTTCGTTGTCACTTGTATCTCACTCGAGTGGTGAGACACAAAGTAAAAAATAAGTAGACCGCTGCAATAAAAGATTTGGGTTGAGGAGAGAATTTGGGCTCTTCATCCAAGGAGTCCTGGCCTCGAAAGGGGCCTATAGTGCCTAAAAGTCACCCTCGAGACCTAAGAGGTTAGCTTAACCCATCGTTTGGTGCCTTGCAGGTTGGTCTCTACTGATATTCAATGCTTGAGACCCGGAGGTCAGCTTAGCCCATCGTGTGAGGCATCACAAGTTTGTCGTTCTGTTTGTAGGTTGTAGGTCGGTGTACTATTTCCTTGAGAATTCTACGTCAAAATAATATTGGATGGAATGTAGTAGCTGAGAAGGCCAAGGAAATCTTGACTAAATGGATCATAGATGGCCTCATATCCCAAGTGTATTCCTAGGGTTGTCGAAGGATGGTGATGACTTAGGAATTGGGAGTTTTTTTTTTGTTTTCTATCTTTGATGGGGAAAAGGATGGTTAGCAGTTTCTACTTGCCATGGTTATTTTCTATCAGATCGAGTGACTATAAGTGCATTATGATCATCATTATCATCCAACTTTTTTGTTTTACAAAATCATTTTTCAAAGAAAGAATATTTTGAAATCAGGGAGAGGTTTTTAGAACAAATGCTAATGCCGGGTTACGATTTGAACAAAAAAGATAAAGGTTTTCAAAATTACATACCCAACGGGAAGGTTTTTGATAAAATTCCAGACCGAGTTGCCCCAGTATTGGATTTTTTTAGTAGAGAGGTATATTTAAAAGACTATAAATAGATTTGGGTCACATTTTAAACTCGTGCGACCGAGACATCATCCAAAAATTTAACATCATAGGGTGATGGATGGGGTTAAGCAGTTTAACGTCATGTAGCCATGGATGAGTGTGGAATAGCACTGCCCCTAGCGAGTATTGCTAATATCCGTTGGGAAGTTTTGTAGAGACACTGGTTTTGGCCAATCACATGCTTACTTGGGGGGTCCGGTATCCACCCTAGGTGGGATCGGGTCAGTTTGGAGATAAATAGTGTGGTGATTTTGCCAAGGTCGCTGGCGACGTTCCGAATGTCTCAAAATGACAAATGGGTAATTTGGTCATTTGTTGACACGGGGCCTTAAGGGAATCATCCATCAGGTCTAGCCTGCCCCATTTTTAGCTGATGGGACAATGCCTTAGATCCCTTTGGCACTATTAAAAAATGGTGAGTCATGGTTTTGTGCGACATTGGAAATGCCTTCGATGACATTCCGAATGTCGATCAAAGGGAATTTTCATCAGTTGGTGACACGGGGCCCTAAGGGAATCCCCCATCATTTCTGGCTTACCCACTTTTTCTATCTATTGAACTTATCTCTAATCCCTTGGGCATTGGTGTTGACATTTTTGGCAATGTCATAGGGTCCTAGGGGGTGCATAATACCTTGAAAACTTATTTTGGGGATAATCTGCTTCCTTCAGTTCCTCTCTCTTCATATATTGCCTTGTCATCACGTGGAAGAGTCTTGACATGACAATGATAGGTCTCTATCTAGGGCACGATTGACAATGTCTTCTGTAGCATTGTCAGTGCCGCCGACCCACTCCAGGTTGGTTTATATAAAGAGGGTCTGTGTTCACAGATTTTCTAGTTTTAAAGGCCCCCTTTTGAGATTTGGCCCCCTTTTGAGATTTATTTTTTGTTTCTTAGTGTTGCATGTTGCTTTTCTTATGTTTGGGCGAAGGAAACATAAGAAAACTATTCTTATGTCTCAGGAGGAGGATCTCCCTATTCTCTCTGATGGTATACCTTACCCTCATGAAATCCCAAGTCAATTGGCTCATGATATCCTGAACGGGGAATGCCCTCAAAGGGTTCGTGGGTATTCCCTCATTCCTTCTTGGTTTCATGAATGGTAAGATTATGCTAAGTGACTGGGCCGAGCTGGCCCCGTCCTTTTCAGTTCTCTTTTTGCTCAGACTTTTTCGCATGGCTTCGTCACATGCAAATTTTAATTTATTAGAAGCATTGTGTGAGCGGTTTAATCCACTTTCCAATGCATTCTTCCTTCCTACAAGTTAGATTACCCTTACTTTGGAGGAATTGTCATGAATCTTTGGCCTCCAGTTGGTCGAGAATATGTAAAGTCCTCTCATAGGTAATGATGAAAATGCCCCTATGGGTCGTTGTTTCTTGAATATTGGTTTCCTCCAAGGGTTGAATGAATCGACCTTGAGGCTTTGGTTCGTTGTCAAGCTGAAGCTTCTAGGGAGGTCAGACTTTGAACCTTCTACTTTTGCCTCTTTGGCTTGGTCCTGTTCCCTCTAGCTAGAAGACAGTCCCTTCTGTGTTGCTTCCTATTGCGGCCTCCGTTTGGGACAACCATGAGATCACCATAGCATCGGCCATCTTGGCCGGCATCTTTCGAGGGCACTACTATTGGGTTGCCCAAAGGAGCCGATATCTTCAAGGAGGGTTATTGTTTTTGCAGGTATACCTTCTTTTCAACCCCATTTTCCCTTTGCATTCTTTGTGTTTTCTCTTGTTTTTCTTATGTTTGTTAGGTATGGGCCTATGAGCACATAGTTGTGGTCCATCCCTTACGAACACGTGTTGCCACCGTGGGTTTGGCATATAGAGATGATGAGATCAAACCCTTATTGTTGGATGAGTATCGGAGTGTCCTAGATGGCCTTGACGAAGTTGATGGGTACATGAAGGGTTTAGAGGATTCAATCATGATTCTTTTGTCCAACGATCACTACTTCTTGACCTTGGTTAGCCCGAGCTATTGTTAGGGATATTGTCCCCATTTAGTGCTTAGGCAGGCTCAGTTTACTTAGGAATATTTCTCTATTTGTAGTAATTATGATTGTCGACCCTTCGATCCTATCAAGGATGCTTTTCTCAAGATTCTCCAACCCGCCATCTTGAGTTGAAAGTATAGCTCAATCTTTCGAAAGGAGCTTCTGATTAAGACTGTTGGACCACAGTGCTCTTCTATTTACGAGACTTGGTGGGAGAAGGCCACTTCGACTCCTTTCTTGTCCCTCCTACTGGAAGGAGACCACCGACGCGCGTAGGCTATTCCTACTGCTACAGCCTCGACATCTTCCCCTAACTGAGAACCATCTTCGATTGAGGTGGTCCAAGATATGCTAGCTCGAGCCAAGGTTTTGCTGGATTGTCATGGCGATACCTCTTCTTCTTCTGCTAACTAATTTGCAGTGTCTTGTAGCTTTCTCCCTTGTACCCATTTCGTATTTGCTTTCTTGCCATGTGGGATGTACATTGATGCATTTTGTTTCAATGAAACGTTGAAATGCCATGTTCCCTTTTATGTTACATTGTCTCTTTCTGTTTCAATGAAAGGCTGAAATGCCATGTTCCCTTTTCTGTTACATGGTCTGAACTTATTTGCTTCGTTTTGGTAAATGAAAGTTCGAGTACTGGCGACCTTTTGAATAGTGCCATACTTCTGATCCCCTGATGCCTTTAAGGGTCTCGACACTGTTAGGAGTGGCACCAGTTCCGAAGGGCATCCAACCTCTGATCTTGGGGCAACTTTTGAAAATTTTGGTGCCAGTGGGAATGAGCGTCGGTGACGTTTCAAAAGTCGCCAAAAGTCTGGTCACCCGAAGAGTCACTGCAATCCCCATCTTCCGAGAGTTACGCCCTCTCGCCTGACGGTTGAACTTCTGACAATTTTCTTTCTTGTCCTCTTTTAAAACTGCCCCAGAATACTTCAGTTCCCCCCTTTTCGAATAGTTTCTGCATCTTCTTCTTCTTATCTCATCAGAGGATAGCTTTGGGCCAATGCCTTCTTGCTGGAATATATTTTGCTCTTATAGTCAGATGAGTAAGGGATGGAAAATTTTAATCAATGGTGCTTCGAAATAAAGCATATCGGGGCGGGATTGCGAGAGGATAGGGTGTGCTTGATCTCTTTCTTCTTCTTTTATTTCTCGCAACCTTTTCCTCTCTCTTCTCCCCTTTTCTTTTTTTCGGAAAGTTTGGGTCTCTTTACAATTTTTGCTTTATGGGGAATTTAGGTATTTCTAATTTTTTGGATGACCTAATCTGGATGTTGCATCCCAACTTCTAATGGGTACTCCTTTCACTGTTCTTCAATTTGGATGTGACCATCGTTCTCTGGTGATTTGATCAGTTGGAAAATCTTTAGCTCCACTTCTAATGGATCAATTTTGGATCCTCTCGACCGTCTTGCCTCCTTTCTTCCTTCTCTCTCTCCACCATTTTCTTCTTCTTCTTGTTTCTTGTTCTCCCCCCCCTCCCTTTTTCTTTCTTTCGACGGAGCTGACAATATTTGGAATGGAACCATACTCAGTCTGACGTCATTCACAATGATGCCAGAGTTCTGGTTGTCTAAGGATTGGGGGAAATGGCGCCCTGTTTATCCTTGCATCATTTACAATGGCACCATACTTTTGTCAGGGCGACATTTCTTTTTTTGATGGTTCCATCCCAGAACTATTCGGGTTCTGACTTTCATCTGGTCCCTTTCATACTTATTGCACCCTTAGGTGGTGGCAATTTTTCCCTAAGGAAACATGAAGTTAGGCCTCTTGGGGCATTGCTTTCCTTATTTGGGATGGACTCACTTTTATATTGATAATGATTTTTTAATTTCTTTTCTCCTCTTCTTTTCTCTTCTTTCATGTCCTAAACATGGGCATAGGGTAGGGAAAAATTCTTAGGATAGGGGAAGATTTGATCAATCTTTAGTGATCTAATAATTTGTTTGTTCCCTTAGCTCATACCTTTGAAAACTTCCTGCCATATGTATGGCCATAGGCTATGGGCTAAGAAGCTCTCTCCTCGACTGATTTGGGAGGTGATGAAGGTTGGGTTATGATAAATTTGCATGATAAGACCCTTCCCCTTAGACCTTCCCTTGATTAGCGCTCTGGTTCACAGATTTCACCCAAACACTGGGACCTTCCCCCTCCCTTGTGTGGAACTAGGCATTACCTTGGAGGATGTCACTCGCATCCTAGGGGTAAGGAGTGATGGGGAACCTTTCATATGCAAACCTCCGTCTGTAGGTCAGGATATCTAGGAGAAAGTAGGGGGCTTGTTAGGTCAGGTTCCCCTTGAGAATCAGAGGTGCAACAATGTATGGATATCCAACTCCTAGTTCTTAGGGGTCTTAGGAGGAATTGTGTTGATTCGAGAGGAGCAGGATGCTCATTCGAGAAGCACCTTACATTTCTGGGTTAGAAATATTTCGGCCCTAGGCCGACCGACCCCTAGGCCGACCGACCGACCGACCCAGGCTAAAGGAGAGAATGCGGAAGGGGTGGAGATACCCGTTGAGGGGAGCATCCGGGTGGAAGAAGTGGATGTCCCTGATGAGGAGGATCACTCCTCAGATTCGGATGAAGGGGATGTGGATACTCACCCCCCATGCCCCACGGCGATGGGGCCTAGAGCTCACGCGCTGGCTGTAAGAGGTCTAGAGAGGCGAGTAGAGGGAGCACGGTGAGGGGTAGATGACGTCTTAGGGGAAGACCCACCGGAGTACCTGTCGAGGTTGTGGTAGGGGAAGCCATCCCTTTGACTATGATATACCCTGAGATTCCTCCTCTTATGGTAGAAGACAGTATTCTTGTTGATAATGTATTCAATCCCTCCTTTGATCCTCCTGATGACTTGTCCTTTGAGGATGAGCACACCCTTAGGGGTTTCTTGGCGTATCTTGTGGGAGCTTTCCTTTTTCTTGATGCCACCAGGGGCTCTCCTCGGGTGCAATATATATGAGTTGTGAAGGACATCACCTACCTCCATCGAGTGGACTGGGGCTTGCCATCTTGGGTTTTCTTCTCAACGGTATGCAGAAGGCTTCCATAGTGGGGTGCATTTATGTCGCAAGCTTCACGGCTTTTCTTCAAGTAAAATCTTTTCCTTTGTATGCTTTCTTGAATTTTATAGGTGCTAATGTTTTACTCTTTTCTATATGTTAATGCAAATTTGGGCATGGGAACACATTGCCGTCACCCACCCTATTCCTTCATGGGAGGCCGAGCGCTTTCACCAACACTAGCGATGAGCTGAGGGATGGCGTGAGAAGGTTCAGAGTTTTTCTGTCTTTCACTACACCCTGATCGTTGATGTATTAGAGGAGAGGGAGGTATAAGACCATCGCCTTCTTTGTTTCCAAACCCTTCTTTTACCCTTGTTTGAATGCTTACAGTTTTGTTTGTCTTACTTCAACTGGTATCCTTGTGCGAATGAGGAGAGCCTCGATTTGGTTCTAGACTCTTCGCGTGTATACAGTACAATGGCCCCCCTCATTTGCATGGATAACTGTGGAGGCTTATCACCTCGACTGATTTTTGAGGAATTTGGGTTATGCTCAACCAAGGTTACCATAGACCCATGTCTTCACTGTCCCTAGTATTTGTGTTAACTGGAGATACTGAACAGTTTTGGGTCCTTTTATTGCCCAATGGGGAGACCGACATAACCTCCAAGAGGCTGTTCCCGAGGCAGTGCCTTGGTTTGAAGGATTTTCTCATGAAAATTTAGAGATGAGGAGGATGCGAGAGGAGGTGTCCTAGGGAGGAGTAGACGTCCAACCTCTTTAGGTTTGCTTTGATTCCTTACAACACCAGTTCCGTGAGACTTCCCAGGTCCGTGACCAATTGTAGCGAGAGACGGATAATATGTCACAATCAATCCCTCTAGTGGTTCCTCTCCATCGAATTCCTCTTCTAGTAGCGCTCCTCCTCCTGTTCAGTCAGAAATTTCATCGACCACTCTTCGGGATGTAGCGAGTCTTTAGGCTCAGTGGCGGGCCTCCGAGCAGACTCAGAGAGGTGGAGGATTGAGAGGGTATGCCTTTTTACCATTGCTTGCTTTGCTTCTTTCCACTTTGGTTTCTATTAACTCCTTGCCTTTCATTTAACGGGCTAGCATAATATTTGAGTCTGAGGATAGGAGGCATATGGTCTAGGTTTTGAAAGCTACGTATATTGGGAAGGGCGGTGACCTAGCACCCCTGAGACAACTAGCTCGGGAATGCCATGCTCCTTCTTCCTCTTGGGAGGAAACCTTTGGTCCGTTTATAGCTCTATTAGGCCGTAGGATATTCCATAGGCCAGGCGGCCATAGATTTATTCCGGCGGGCGTCTTATCTCACCAATTTGGTAGTGATCAAGAGGCCTCTTCTTTAAACCCATCCTCAAGTGGGCAATATCCTTTTCTGCTTTAAACTTTGGACTTTATGGAATACTGTTATTTGAGGGCTTTGTGTGCCCTATTATGATTGACTTGATGGGTTTGTAATATATTTTTTAGTCACCACCTTTGGATTCTGTTGTTTGCATGGATGATTCTCAACTTTTGCTAATCATATGACATGTTCATTGATTGCAAGTATACGCTTGCGTGTTTTAATGTAGATGGATTGATTGACACCAACCATGTTCACTCACTCACAAATGAATTGTCTTTTGACTTGTATAAGTCATCTCCCTTGTATATCAAATATGCACAAAATGGAAAATAAGTTTGCCCTTTAATTGCCTCAGAAAATCATGCGAGAGAGAGACCTCTTTTTGCACTGGTTAGATATGTCATAGGCGGGGAAAGACTGTTTCCATTAGTTAGTAATTTAAAGTCGTGCAAACATGGACTATAGATCCTATTTCAAAATATTTTTGAAAAGGATTTGGAGTGAGTGAAAGCCGATTTTTAGAAATCATTTTAAAACAGGAGTAGGCCTTACAGTTTAGATACATCTGGCCCTTTGGCGGGAATGAAAGTATGCGTGTGTTTTAGGGGTTTAATTAGATCTAGAAACTAGTTTGAGACCCTAGTTTTGAAAATAAATTTTTACCCCAAGAGTGAATTTTTATAAATTGAATGGACCCATTTTCTAAAAGTGATCATTTATTTAAAAGGCATTTTAATGCTTTAGAAAGCCTGGTTAGAGTTGGATAGATTTTGTCTCAGACCAAAAGAGCTCAGAAATCTCAAATACTTTTTGTCGAGCACCTTCCGCTTTTCTTGCGCATCAATAGTCCTTCTTTGGTTTTCTCTTTGACCGACCACTTTACAGCCCAAAGGAGTGTCTCTAGAGATTCTTTGATCTTCCCTATAATATCTGAGAATTCTGGGAGGTTTGTGACCTTTAATTTTACTGAGGGCCTTCCTCGTGGATCTGAGCCTTGAACGCCCCTTTTTGGGTTTTCATACTAGGTGTGGAGTAACAGTGTCCTTTCAGATTTTCACTATTCCCTAGATTTTTGCTTCGACTTTTTTGCCCATAGTATTTCTACTATGTCTATCTTTTCCATTTTTACCCATGGCATCCTTTCAGGTCTTCACCATGTCTAATTAATCTGGCATTTTTACCATGGGTTTATTTTTCAGGTTTTCACCATGTCCGCCTCTCTCTTTTCTTTTCTTTTTTCCCTTTTTTGTTATCTATATTTTTTTTTTTGCTTTTTTATTTTCTTATTTTGGTTCCTTTTTTTCCTTTGTAATATTTCTTAAGGTATAAGATGATGATGGGATCAGGTATTTCCAATTCATCTTCGTTTCTTAACCTATAAGAGTTTGCTGGATGTACCTTGGTTACCACGAATGGTCAATCCCACTTAGGTTTGAATTTTCCCAATGGGAAAGGGTTGGCAGATGAATGAACTATCTTCTTTAATACCATGTCACCAACTTGAAATTGTCTTGGAATGACCTTCATTAGGTAAGCTTGTTCGATGCGTTTGTGGTAGCTTCGCATAGTGTTGCAAGCCTGAAGTCACCTCTCATCGAGAGTGAGAATGGAGGCTAATCATGCTTCATGTATTCTATTATCACCTAAAGTGCGATGAGCAAGTATCGTGAGGTTAGGGATATCGATTTCGATGGGTGTGACCGCCTCCATACCGTAGACTAATGAATATGGGGTCATACCGGTTGGTGTCTTTGTATTGGTTTGGTATGCCCACAAGACATCTTGTAATTTTTCTTGCTAATCATTCCCATTCTCTATGGTTCTATCAATGATCCTAAGAAGGGGTTTGTTGGTGGCCTCAACTTGATCATTTCCTTGAGAATAGTAGGGAGTTGAAAAGTTTTGGGTTATGTCAAATTTCTTGCATACCCTTGTGACAGTATTATTGTTATACATCATTTTTGATGTACTTGTATCCCCGAGACACATAAGGAGAGAGCCACTAATAACCTGGTCCTACCGGTACCCAAGCCACCGTCAGACCATGGGAATACTACAAAATAAGCCTAATACTGGGCGACCTTTGAAAAAGTACTAGAACAACTTCAAAGGCATGAAAAGGGTAGTTTCGGATGCCTAAAGGACGCTCACAAAGTTTCATCGCATTCCGATAAATTTTGATATGATCATGACGAAACTCGATTCACAAATCTAGTTCCTAACATGCCAAAAGGGACCTTATAGCTATAACCCTATTTTTGGGCTTCAGAACGTCGAAAAACCCCAAGGGACCACATTTCGGCTTAATTGGACCTTCTAAGACCGTTCTAGGGCCAAGTTACGATAAAAATGTGGGTTTTACACTATTGCAATGCTGCCTTGATGAACCAGTTTCCATTTATGAAAATTGTGTTTTCCCATTTGAGGATGATGTTATTTGCTGATAAGTTGCTTATTTTGAGTCAGAATAAGCTCAAATTTGGACGCAAGCTAGGTATCGACGATCTGGTCATTTTGACATATGGCATGCATTGTGACATGGCTCGAGATAAGAGAATTTATAGTGAGAAGATGAGCTCGAAACCATGAAAATCTGAATTTTAAACAAGAAGACATCTCAAACTTTGTGAAGTCATAACTTGAGATCCATGTGTCGGATCGTCGCAATTTGGGTCCCTTACTACTGTATCGCTAAGGGCTACAATTTGGTATAATTTTTTAACACAATTAGAAGCCAAATAGTGTGAATTTTGAGTTTGAAAAATGCGAGGTTTTCCGGTTGTCGGAATCTTTTTTTTCGTGACTTCCCAAATTTGAAATATGCTCAAGCGGAAACATAATCGAATGAAATTTAGTGCAAAACGATCGTGACAATGTGCTCTTTAATTCATGATCAAAATGAGAACTCAGAATATCGTGAATCGCACTAGATTGGTGGTCGAAATTTATGGACTTGCAAGATTGTTAGTTCTTCATGAAAAATTTGTTTTAATACGATCAAAGGGCATCAAAATATTCGTGATAGAGCAAGCATCGATTCTACGACAATTGATCACTCGAATTGTGCCGCAAGCGTGTGAAAAGCCTCCGAAGTCTAGCCATGACAAGAAGCCCTCATGGAGGGATGGTTTTATCATTTGCTTAGAAGATTGAAGGGGTATTTTAGTCATTATGTCCAAACACGGGATTTTATTTTAATTCCTTTTAATTATAATTTTCCACATTTTGGGTACTTTTTAAGCATTCTACCCTTCTTTAGTGGTTGCTCTATATAGAGAAAACCAAGTCATTTGTAAATAGTGGAACAAAGTTGAGAAAAAGTTGAAGAATGATTGATCATTTGTTGCATTTGCTTATTATTTTTGTGCTTTTGCTTCTAAGTGTATGTGTGATCAAGTGGTGAGGGGAGGGGAAAACTTTGGTATAGAGAGAAACTACCCATTGTCCACTCTTTCTCTTATGTCCTCTCTCTTTCCTTCTTCTTTCTCTCTCTAACCTCTTCTTCCCTGTATAGCAGCCCGAAGCCGCAGTCCCCACGGTCCCGTCTTTCCTCCCTTTCTCTCTTCTCTCCGTTGCACAGCACCTTAGCTCAGAGTCATAGTCCCTGCGATCGTGTCTCTTCTCTATTTCTCCCTTCTCTCTCCTGCTAGTTGTTTATGATGGAAATCTGATAGATCTTACGATGAAGATCTCTCGAATTTTAAAACCTTAAACTAATTGAAAAGATGTAAATAAAGTGGTAGAGAAAGTGGGATAGATTGAATTCAGATTTGAGGCCAGATTTGCTTGAAAACGAGCAGATCTACTCTCAGATCTGTGGCAGAGCCAACATGATCCATAACATTAAAATATGATTTTTAAGATAAGTTAACAGATAAAAAATAAATAAAAGAATAAAAAAGTAAAAAGAAAAAGAAAGAGAGAGGAAGAAATAATACCAAACCGGGCCGGATGGCCCGGGATTCCTGAGCCTTCGAGGGCTCGCCCGTATCAAAACCAGTCCTCTTTGCCTCTCTGATTCTGATGTTGATCAGCAGATCGCCTGTATCAAAACCAATCCTCTTTGCCTCTCTGGCTCGCCCATAGTTTTTTAAGGGTTTTGTGATCTTCAAATATTGAATATTAATTCTGAGGTTTTCTCGAGTTTTTTTAGATTTTTCTTAAATTTAGAAATTTTGTAAGGGTTTTCTATTTTTTGGAATTTTTGGGTAATTTTCCTAATTTCAAGAATTTCTAAGTTTTTTTTTGGTCTCATTTTCTCTTTCCTTTTAGGTTAGGGAGAGGGAGTATTTATAAGATTCCATTGGTGATTTTTCCTAAATTTTTGGAGCTTTCTGAAATTTTTTGGATTTATCTTGAATTTTTAGCCTTATCTAATTAAAAAACATATTTATTGCATCATCAGATGCGTTCACTGCATCATCAGCCCGCGTTTTGGCTTGTCGGGCCAGTTACAACTCTGCCCGCAGCCCGACAGTTGGGTCTCACTGGGGGTAAATTGTCATTTATTATATCGTTTTATCCGTAGTTTCGATTCAGGCGATTCTTGGACCATTGGAAAGCTCTTGGGCTCTACTTCAAATTGGGATAGGATTTGGAATAGTTTTGGGGTAATTAAATTGGGTCTACTAGGATAATATGGTCCTAAGGGTTAAGAAAACCATAGAATTTACCAGATTAAAATGGGGTGTCTACAATTGCCCCTCTTTGGAACTCCCTATCGTTCGAGGGGCAGGTGAGTGGCAAAGAAGTAGACACTTTGACGTTCCCTATCCTTTGAAGGGTAGGAGAACATCAAAGATAAAGTAGACATTTTAAATTTCTTTTTGAAGTCACGTGGTCAGGGGGCACACCAACTATCCCTCCAAGTCATTGCGCTCACCGAGCTCATCCACGTAGGGAGTTTTTCCTCCTACGATTTTTGGCATGAGATGTCGGTGAGTTACACAAGCTTGAAACTGGAGTGTGATTTTTTAACCATGCCACTTAACTTCAGGGGTTTTTGTAGTTTGAATTTTTAACCCTGACATTTTCTTTGATCTCCTTAGGGTTTCTTAAGGCTGTCTATAGGAAAAGGTTTTCTATAGGAAGAGACTTTCTATAGGAAGAAACTTCTCTAGCTGAATCCGAAGTAAGAGACAAGGCAGCAACACGGAATCACGGCAACGCGGTAATCATTATATACAGGTGCCTAAGCTCCCTCGTTATTTTAAGACTTTTTTTAGAATTTTTGAAAGTAGAGAGAGATTTGAAATAAAACCCAGAGCAAGGAGAGGTTACGATTTTAACCTATAGTGAAAATTTTGAAAAGAGAAAGATATTTCAAAAAACAAGATTGGTTAGTAGTTTTAACTCCTGCAACCATAGAGCCCTCTAGGTAGGTTAATATCATGCAGCGATTGACCATACACCCAACCCTTTTACGTCAATACGGGGATAAACGAAATCCATCGAACAAGGCAGTTGTGCCCTGTATAGATCTGACCTTTTTATGTCATACGGGGCTAGACGGTTCCTGCCTCGGCCATTTTATGCTGCATAAGTTTGATCTTTTTCTATCGGACATGGTGATTGTGCCCTGAATACACCCGACCTTTCACATCATACAGGGATAGACGGTACCTACCTCATCTCTTTTACATCGCACGAGTTTGATGGTTTTCTATTGAAACAGGGTGGTTGTGCCCTAGATACACTTGACCTTTCACTTCACACAGGGCTCGACAATACTTGCCTCTGCTCTTTTACGTCGCACGAGTTTGACGTTTTTCTATTGAACAGGGTGGTTGTGCCCTAAATACACCCAACCTTTCATGTCGTATGGGGCTGGGTAGTCCCTGTCTTGGCTCTTTTACATCGCACGAGTTTGACATTTTTCCATTGAACAGGGTGGTTGTGCCCTGGATGCACCTGACCTTTCACATCATATGGGGCTGGACGGTGCCTGTCTCGGCTCTTTTACGTAGCACGAGTTTGGCGTTTTTCTTGTCTTGGCTCTTTAACGTCACATGCGTTTGAAATTTTTTTCGTCTCGACTTTTTAACGTCGCACGAGTTTGACGTTTTTCTTTTTTTCTATCTCGGTTCTTTTATGTCGCACTAGTTTGACGTTTATCCTATCTCAGCTCTTTTATGTCGCACGAGTTTGATGTTTATCCTATCTTGGCTCTTTTATGTCGCACGCGTTTGACGTTGTCCTATCTCGGCTCTTTTACGTCGCATGAGTTTGATGTTTATCCTGTCTCGGCTCTTTAACATCGCACGAGTTTGACGTTTATCCTGTCTCGGCTCTTTTACGTGTTACGAGTTCGATGTTTATCCTGTCTCAGCTCTTTTACGTCGCACGAGTTTAACATTTTCTGAATTGGACTTTGGGACATCGTACGCAAACATGGGGATGAGCTTGCCTCATTTCACCTCAGGGGATCAATCAAGAGAAAAAAATGCTCTCAGACTAGCCAATATCGTCATTAGCGAGGTTCACCAATCTCCGATATGTGGTAGTTTATAGTTATACTCATACAACCATGGAGTGCCTGGCTACTTTCAAGCCTCATAACAGATGTAGGAAGTTGGCTTCGAGAACGAGGCCAGATTGACTAATAGTTTAACCTCTTGTAGTGATGGAGGAAGTCCTTTCTAAAAGGGTTTTGAAAATGGAGGGATTTAATAATCAGATTGAAAAAGCGCTTTTAAAAGGCATAGCCATACAGTTTTGCCACCTGTGGCCCCTTTGATGGTCATTTTCTTTATTATATTTTACCCAAAGATGATGAAAGGATTTTCTTGTGGGATCGTGAGAACTCAAAATTGTCGTAGTTGCCTTTTTACCTTTGGAGCTTTCATCCTATGCTTCGCGGGTCCATGAAGAGTTCTTTGGATTCTTGTCGAGCTTCCATCTTGGAGAGGTGTTGATGTTCTTCTAGAATTTGTCGAAGTCACTTCGATTTTCTATTCATATCACACTCCGACATCTTTTTGAGTTGGTTCTGTTGGGAACCTGCAGGGTTTAGGAGGAGTCTTCGTCCTTCAGGTATGCTTTTAACCTGTGATGCCCTTTCAGGTTTTCACCACGTCTTTTTTTTTTTGATGCCTTTTTAGGTTTTCACCAATCTTTTGAGCCCATTACGGGTAGTATTTTCTGAGATACATCTCATTGATGGGGTTGTTGAGCTCTCACCCTCTTGATTCTTGATCTTGTAAGGATTGCCTGCGTGCACTCGGGTGACCACGAATGACCCCTCCCAATTAGGTTTGAACTTGCCTAAAGGGTGTGGGTTTGCAAGAGTGTGGAAGATTTTCTTGAATCCCATGTCCCTTTCCTTGAACTGTAGAGGAACAACTTTACTTTGGTATGCTCTCTCAATTCTATCTAGTAAGCAACAATATTTTGTGTTGCTCATAATCGTCTTTCAACCAAATTAACGAGGGCACCAATTCGTGCTTCGATCTTTTGTTCCTCATCTGAATCTTTATGAATAAGCACTTGGAGAAATGGTATCTCAACTTCAATGGGTAACACTGCTTCCATACCATACACCAATGAGTACTCGGTCATGTCAGTAGGAGTCTTCTCAGTTGTCCAGTAGGCCCATAACACGTCATTTAGCTTTTCGTGCCAATCTTTGCTACCTTCTATTATTCTGTCTTAAATTATGAGAAGTCCTATGTTTGTAGCCTCTGCTTGTCCATTTCCTTGAGGGTAGTAAGGTGTGGAGAATTTCTACGTTATCCCAAACGTTTTGCACACCTTAGAGACCTTTTCATTTTTGAGATTGGATCCATTGTCAGTAATGATTGACTCAGGAACACCGAACCTGAATATAATATTGTTCTTTATGAAAGGGCAACATGTTGTCCCTCAATTTTTACAAATGATGCGGCCTCTACTCATTTGGTGTAGTACTTTGTAGCCGTAATATAAAAAGGTGGCCGTTTGAGGATTTAGGTGAGATCATTCCGATGATATCAAGACCCCACATGGCAAAGGGCCATACAGGCAGTGTTGAGTTGAGTGGAACGGACGGTGCATGGATGAGGTCTCCATAAAGCTGACATTTGGGACACCTCTTTACTAACTTCGAACAAACTTCAGCCATGGTGGTCTAGTAATAGCCTTAGCGCCTGATTTTCTGAGCTAAGGCGGCTGCGCCAGAATGACCTCCTTCATTGTGTAACTTTGTCAGTACTTGGTCGATTTCTGGCTAATCAAGACACCGTAGAATGATGCAATTGAAGGAGTTTTTGAACAGGAGATCATCTCTTACTAAGAATCTCATAGAAAACTTTCAAAGGGCTTCTTTATCCTTTTTGGTGGCTCCTTCAGGGTATAACCCATCTTTCAGCAACGATAGAACATCATGGAACATTTTTTTTGCCTTAACTAGTGCATCTGAAGCCACAAGAGACACTTCCCCATCGTTCTCATCTTCTTGCTCTATTTCTTCTTTAATCCTTGGTGGGGAAGGATCATGTTTGTTCCTGATATAGAATGGCAGCATGGTAATTTATGGAGGAATATCAACCATTGAAGTAACGCTCGCAAGGGCGTCGACGAACAAATTATTTTCCCTAGTTACATTCTGAAACGTGATTTTCTTGAACTATGAGATCATCTTTTCCACCTTTTCATGATAGGGCTGGAGCTTTTATTCTTTCACCTTCCAAATCCCTTGAACTTGGTTTATGACAAGTAAGGAGTCATTAATCACTCTTATTTATTGGATTTTCATTCCCATAGCCTTCTCGAGCCTGGCTGTCAAGGCTTCATATTCAGCAACATTATTGGTACATGAGAAATTTCAATCTGATGGCTATTGGCATTAAAATCTTCGCGAGTGAGCATACTATGACTCTTATACCTAACCTATATTCATTCCTTGCACCATCGAAGTATAGCTCCCAAATTGATTCCTCAATTGTGAAGAGGTTCTCATCAGGGAGATCCGTGTTGATGGGAGTATTATCTGGCAGTGCGTGTTTAGCTTAGTGGTCAGTAATGGCTTGTTCTTTGATCGATTTTTGAGTAACATATTCGATCTCGAACTCTCTCAATAGCATTCTCCACTTCGTCAAACGTATGTTCAGGACTGGTCTCTGCAATAGGTACTGGAGTGAGTCTATTTTTGAGATGAGCATGACTGAATGAGATAAGTCATAGTGTCTTAACTTCTGCATGGCCCACACAAGCATCAAGCAATGCTTTTCCACATCCGTGTATCTTGTCTCATAGTCCACCATAGTCTTACTGATGTAGTACATCGTTTGTTCTTTTTCATGGTCATCGTATTGTCCTAACATTGCCCTCATGATCTTGTCTCTCACTAACATGTATAGGAACAGGGGTTTGTCCCTCACTGACATGTATAAGAACAGGGGTTTGTTTGGACTAAGAGGATTAAGGATGGGAGGATTTGAGAAGTACTCCTTGATTTGATCAAATGCTTATTGACACTCATTATCCCATATGAATGGGTTTTCTTTCTTGAGTAGCTTATTAAACGATGCACATTTGTCTGCTAGTTGTGAGATGAAATGCCTTATGGCTTGTATGCGACCTTGCAGCCCACGAATTTCTTTGATTTCTGGGGAGAGGGCATTTTAGTGATGGCTCGTATTTTGAATGGGTCCACCTCAATGCGTCTTTGGCTTATTATAAAGCTCAGTAATTTGCCAGATTCAACCCCAAAGGCATATTTTTGCGGATTGAGTTTGAGTTGATGTTTTCGAAGCCTTTCGAAAATGGTTCTCAGGTTGGTGAGATGATCAGGCCTGGTCTTCTACTTGACCAGAATGTTGTTGACATAGGCTTCTATGATGGTGTGCATTAAGTCGTGGAAAATGCGTTGATAAGTTGCCCCTGCATTTTTTAGGCCGAAGGGCATGACTTTGTAGCAGTAAGTTCCCCATTATGTTATGAACGAAGTCTTGGTTTGCTCTTCTTCTGCCATGAAGATCTGGTTGTAACCTGAGAAGCTGTTCATGAATGAGAACGTCTCGTGCCTCACAGTGTTGTCGACCAAGGCATCTATGTTTGGTAATGGAAAATATTCCTTTAGGAATGCCTTGTTGAGGTCAACACACACTCGGATCCTCCCATCTTTCTTGGGTACGACCACTATGTTGGCCAACCATTCTGAGTAACCAACAGGGGTAATGAACTTTGCTTTGAGCAGCTTGTCCATTTCTTCTTTAATTTTGAGCTCAAGGTGGGTCTTCTGACGGTAAAGTTTCTGCCTTACAGGCTTGTCCCCTTCATTGAATATTAGGTGATGTAGCACTAACGTGGGATCTAGCCCTGACATATCATCGTATGACCAGGCGAAGACATCGCGATATTCCTTGAGAAAGGAAATCATATTTTCCCGCTCCTCAGGGGATAGGGAGGTTCCAATCTTGGTTAACCTTGGGTCCTTCTCAGTTCATAGGTTTATATCGATCGTCTCTTCTATGATAGCACCATCGAACCTCTTCTTGAATTGCTCAACATAAGAAGTTAGCTCATCAGGTTGAGGGATTTCTTTAGACTCTTAGCTCTCTTGATCTTTGTCTTGGTCATTCAATTCGTCATCTTGGGTATCGTGTACCGTTATTGGGCTATCTTGAGTGTTTGTCTTTTTTTGGAAATTCTTATTCATCATTATCAATTTTATCATGTTTTGATTTTTCAATGGTTTTTGAAATAACACAAGAGGTGTCCCTTATGAGACTCGCGAGATAAATGTTGAGGATTGGACGTGCAGGGTGGTTAGATGGCCACCATGCGACTGTCCATTTTTTGGCACCGAGACTTGAAGGTGTCGTTGGTATACTTTCAGTGATTCTCAAGATAGGGGAGAGATTGACCAATTTCGTTCCTGGGTTTGAATTGGTGGATGAGCACGCTTGGCTGTGTCAGAGCCGATTGTGCATACCTTCAAATCCAGGTCAGTAAAAAGGTCTTCAATTCCTTATTCTTGTGTATGCTGAGATGTGGAATAAGAGTTATTCCCTGTTGGGGATTCAAGGATCACCTTAGGCCTTTTTGAAGGACAGGCATTGAGAGGATCGAGGCATTGAATATATCCTGATATAAAGCCCGGATAGCTTGAAGGCTTCATCATGCTTTGCAATAAGGTGAGAGAGCACTCGAGACCTCTTCGATCTCCATTTTCAATTTTTGCTTCGAATGATTTGGAAATTGCCTCCGTTACGCTTTTCCCTTGACTACCCAAGCCTTGGCCTAGTTGGAAGCCTTAGGAGAAGACCATGTGCCAAGCTTCGAGGGACCTTTAACCGTATCGATGTTGACATTGGATAATGTCATCCATCGATGCAGAAGTTTGCAAAATTTGAGGAACAGGGTCGCCGGCCTTTAGGTGTAAGGTGGCACAATCGGCTTGCTCGAAGGAAGCAAAAGGGATTTCTCCGAGCTCGACTCTTACAGATAGCTTCTCGTTATGTATATTTGGTTTGAGAAAAGAAGGGGGTTCAACACATACCTTTCCGACATTGTTTTTAGTTCAAAATTTGAGGCATTGATGGAGTGTAGAGGCGACCACGAGGTTTTCATGCAGCCACGGTCTTCCTAACAGCATGTTGAAAGAAGGTTTTATGTCTAAGAAATAAAACTTTATCACTCAGACAGTAAGGCCAATCTTGAGTGTGAGAGGCAGTATGCTTTCAGCTTGTCTTTTGGTTATGTCATATGCAGCGATAGTTAGTTGACATGGCTCGAAGTCCTCCTGGCTTTTGCCTATCTGCTTCACTATTTTCATATGGAATATGTTTAAGGATGCCCCATTATTAATAAGCACTCTTCGTATCTCATATCCTTGCATGAAGACAGTGATGTGCAGTGGTTGGACGTGAAATAAGTTGAAGCTGGCTGGGATGTCATCATCTATGAACATGATTGGTGTTGGTGTCATCAGTTGGTTAATCATTCTGCACAACTCATCCGGCACTGTGTTGCTCAGGATGTGTATCTTGGCAAAGACCTTCTCGATCTGGACGCCATGTGCTGGTGAATTGGCGAGTAGCTCCAAGATGGAGATTTGAGCCTGGATTTTCCCGAGATCAGTTGCTAGATCGTAGGTGAGTGCAAATCCTTGAATTTCCTTGTTTGGCTCGTGATCTACGACCCCCGTTAATTGTTTGGTTTTTTAGGTATTTCTCATTCTTTCATCGAGAGTATCTACCATCAATTGAATGGGTTTGAACAATCCACCTCTTCGGGTTAAGGAGTCGACCTCGTCAGCCTGAAGCTTGATAGGGTCAGCAAGAGTAATGGGAGACTTTGAGGTGTTGGGCCTTTATTTGGAAGATGATGCTTTTTCATTGATCCTGACAATATCAATCTCTAGTGTGTCATCTTCGTCATATCGGTCCGATTTGGGAAGGCTATTGAGGTTTGGAGATGAAGGACTTCCTTTTAAGAGGCTCAAAAGATCTTCTTCGAGTTCTTGAAAGTGATGATCACAAGCCAATATGAACTGACAGAGATCGTCTCCATACTCAATCATGTGAATGACAACGTTCTCTTTCGAGTTGTCTTGAGCTCCCGGCTTTTTGGTCGTTGTGACCATAATTTTAGGGAGAGGATTTGTGAAGATACCCATCTTTTGATTAGGCTCTTCGACAAGTTGATTTTTTGGTGTGACAGTGATGTCCACCCTATTGATTAACCCTTGAATCACCTGTTTCAAATATATGCAGTTTTAAGTATCATGAACACGGTTTTGATGCCATTTGTACCACCTGCTCTTATCTGTGACTTGAAATGGTGGTTCAGATGGTGGTGGGTGATAAACTATATTCTTAGCCAAGAATAATTCCAACACTTTTTCTAATGGGTCTTTGAGAGGGGTGAAATTATCCTCTCGCATTTGGTTATTATTTTGAGTGTTGGATCTAGGCTGACCCCATCGGTTTTGATTATGATTGTTGCGTTGAGCAGTTGAACCTTGAGCCGCTCCGTTAACGACGATCTCATTAACCTGACCGAAAGCACTCCCCGTGTTTTTGTTCTTATTTTGAGGAGCTGTTATCATCTTGTTATCAGGCTTGGTGTTGAGGGGTGTCCCTCTGGCCCTTTCATGTCGTGCCACCCGTTCGATCATGGAGTCGAAAGAGTGGGGCATAAGACTTTGGTTGAAGAACGTCCTGTACTCGATAGTAGCATTCTCTAAGACTATGGAGATCTTGGCTGGGTCTGTAAGTGGACATTTTATGGCTTGCATTACCGCCTCGTGGAAGTGACTGATGAAATCCTTGAAGGATTCTCCTGGGTAATGTTTTGTTGCACTGAGTTCGCCCAGGGAGAGAGGTCTTAGTGTTGACCCGCGATAGTAAGAGACAAATAGGTTGAACATTTTGTCTGGAGTGATGTATGGTCGAGCGGACATTGTTCTCTGATGCTAGTTCAAGGCCTCACAGGTCAATGTTTGGGTAAAGATGGCCTTCAGTTGGTTAGTCCTGTCTCATAAAGCTTGACTGGAGAGGAGGTAAGCGTTGATGTGAGTATCTGGATCGCTCTTCCCATTGAACTTGTTTCTAAATTCTAGGATGACAAATCCTAGGGGAAGGTCTTCCATGCTTCCAAGGGTCTCATGAACATAGGCCTTCGAGGGTAGAATTTCATGCATACCCATTCTTACAAGCGTATCTTGCATTGCTTTTAAGGTGCCTTCTAGTTGAGTATTTGGCATGACAGTAGGCCCACTGGTTTGTGGGTTCCCAAACGTATACTAATATGTTGAAACTTGGGGTATATGTTGGCCTACATGGGCCTGAGATTGATGAGCCGCAGTCACCGGGGTGATTTGATACATTGGTGTCTAAGGGGCGTACTGTGACACCTATTGTGGAAATTGCACTGTTTGTTGGACCGGATGAACCTGAGGGACCAATTGAAGAATCGGCTGACTTGATTATGCTAAGGGTTGACCTATACCACTAACTTAGTTTGGGATCGATCCGTAAGCTGGGGCATGCACAATGTAACCTAGGTCAACTAGAATTTTGAGGGCAGCTTGGACGCCTATCTCGCCTAAGGGTCGGTTTGAGTCGAAACCTGTACTTCGTACAGTGTTTAGGACATCATGAGCTGTACTATGGTGGCTTGAGGTTGGGTTAGATCCCTTAGACCTAGGTGGGTCTTGGTTTTGAGATAGCTGCAGCTCAAAGTTATCTTGGTTCGAGTTATTGGAATTGGCTTTAGATGTTGCATGAATTTCTTCCCTCACTCAACTTCTACTTTGGTTGCCTAAAATCCTCTGTAGGATGACGCCTGGTCGGATTCCCTGACTATTCAAGGTTTTTCGGACGGAGCCGGCTTTTCGGGTCACATAGATCTCAGGATTAGGGGTGGATGCTTGGGACTCTCCCTTTAATTGAAGACTTGGGAGTTGGATAATGGATTGTCCAGAGGTTTGGCGATAACTCCAAGGGATCACAGCATACTGGTCCCTAGGTTTGGGCAGGTTAGGCTTAGAGTCAGCCGTGGAGTAGTCATCATGGTCGCCTTGAGTGACTGATATGGTGATTGCTTTGGCTGGCTTGTAAAATCTAGACTTAGGTAAGATCTAAACTCGACGCCTTAGGGCAAACCTAGCCTGATACTAGGGCCAAAACCTTAGCTAAGACCTAAGCTAAGACTAGACTGGAATCCAGCCTTACTACAGTCAATGGATTTTGGTTAAGACCCTGAACTAGGGTAAGCCTAGTCTAGCTCTAGAGGCAACTCTTAAGCTTAGACCTATGCTAGAACCTAGAACCCTAATGTATTTTTTTTAAATTTTTTTATCTTTCTAATTTTGATGAAACATAGTTAAACTAAGCATGGTGAAAGCAGGGAAAATATGATTTTTTTCAAAATTAACAAACTAAAATAACATCATAAGGGTAGAAACAGAACAGACTTATTTAAAGAAAATTTTTGTTTTTATATTTTTTAAAATTTTATTTTAGGTCAAACATTGGTGAACATGGAGTCAAAATTCCCTAAAATGGTCCCGTGGGGTCCTAGAATTTTTCTGAGACACTTGCAGTTGGGTGACACGAGTGGTGTCGTGTCACCCAGGCAACACTAGTGGTGTCGCCCTTGTAAGGTGAGCGACACGGCTGGTGTTGCCCTTGTAGGGTGGGCGACACAGCTGGTGTCGCCCAAAACATTATTGTTTTTATATTTTTATCTTGTTAATCTTGATGAAATAAGACTACTTTAAACTTGGAAGTAACATTAAATAAAAATATTTATGGTGAAATAAATTAAAGTAAAGTAAAATAGAAATGCCTAGATTGAATTGAAAATATTGTTTTTGTATTTTTAAAAATTTTGTTGAGCTGAATTTTTTTGTGCAATCACAAAAGAGTCCCTAGAATAGATCCACAAATTTTCAAAGGTTTTTGAGACTTTTGAATTTGGGCAACACTAGGAGTGTCGCGTAGAAAAAGCATGGTTCTTGTCACAGCCGACTTTTGGGACCTTTTGGTGACTGAAAACAGTGAAAAATAGTGAGTAAAAATCGTATTTTGAAGCTTGAATCAAGCTCGAAATAGCCCCACGGTATGCGCTAAACTGTTTATGATGAAAATTGGACAGATCTTCAGATGAAGATCTCTCAAATTTTAACACCTTAAACTAATTAGAAAGATATAAATAAAGTGGTAGAGAAAGTGGGACTGATTGAATTCAGATTCGAGGCCAGATTTTCCCGAAAACTAGCAGAAATACTCTTAGATTTGTGGCAGAGCCAGCACGATCCAGAGCATTAAAATATGATTTTTAAGACAAGTTAACAGATAAAAAAATAAATAAAAGAAGAAAAACAGTAAAAATAAGAGGAAAGATAGAGGAAGAAATAATACTAAACTGAGCTGGATGGCTTGGGATTCCCGAGCCTTCAAGGGCTCGCCTGTATCAGAACCGGTCCTCTATGTCTCTCTAATTCGGATGTTGACCAGCAGATCTTTGGTGTAAAGGGTTAGATCTAGGGTTGTTGTGCCCTAATTCTAGTTTTGATCTAGGGTTTTTGTACACTAGGTCTAGGTTTTCTCAGTCTTGGGGGTTAGGTCTTTAGGAGGCTAAGGTTTCTATCTTCGCTAGGGTTTTCAATTTAGAGATTTTTCTAAAGCTGTCAATCGTTCACGAGGTCAGAAGGAGATTTTCCTTATTTTTCTAAGGGTTTTGTGATTTCCAAAGGTCAAATATAAATTATGAGATTTTCTCTAATTTTTTGAGATTTTTGGGGATTTTTCCTATTTTTTTAGGAATTTTCTAAGGTTTTTTTTCCTATTTTTGGTATTTTTGGGTAATTTACCTAATTTCGAGAATTTATAATTTTTTCTTGGTCCCTTTTTCTCTCTCCTTTTGGGTTAGGGAGAGGGGGTATTTATAAGATTTAATTGGTGATTTTTCCTAAATTTTTTGAAGTTCTTTTCTGAATTTTTTGGATTTATCTTGAAGTTTTATCCTTATCTAATTAAAAAAAACGTATTTACCTCCTCATCAGATGCATTGACTGCATCATTTGCTCGCGTCTGGGCCTGATGGGCCCGTTACAGCCCGGCCCACGGCCGGTCAGTTGGGTCTCATAGGGACTAAATTGTCATTTATTGCATCTTTTTATCCGTAGGTCCGATTCAGGCTATTCTTGAACTGTTTGAAAGGTCTTGGGCTCTACTTTAAATTGGGATAGGATGTGGGTATTTTGGGGATAATTATATTGAGTCTACTAGGATAATGTAGTCCTAAGGGTTCAGAAAACCATAGAATTTGCCAGATTTAAAATGAGGTGTCTACACTAGTCTCCACATGCACGTAAGTCTCAGAGCTACTGTCTTTATGACAGTGTCTCTTTCTCTTTTCTACGTGCATGTTCATCTTGGAGCTGTCGTTTCTGTGGCCCCGTCTCTCTCTCATCTTTGCGTGAACTCTCACCCCAAAACCATCATCTCTGAGCCCTCGTCTCTCTCTACTTTGTGTATGCGTGAACCTTGGAGCTATAATCCTCGTGACCCTGTCTCTCTCTCTCAGTGAATATCTCTCGTCATTGATGTGCACAGAGCTGCTCTACACCTCTTGTCTGTCTCCCCACACATAGAGCTGTTATAACGCGTACCCCTGTCCCTTTTACCTGATCTTTGCTTTGTCGCGTACGAGTTTCGAAACTACGTGGAGCTCCAGCATCTTGCGGCTCCATTTTTTAGCCGTTTCCACCCTCTTGGCCCCTTTGAGCTTACACTCGTGTTCACGCCTTTGCATGGACATGGTTGTGTCTTACATCCTTCACTCATTCCCCTTTTTATGTATTGACAACGTCCTTCTATCAATCATACACTCGACTTGACTTCTCAAAGCCATTTTAAGAGTTTGAACACTCAGAATGCCACTCTAACTTCCTCTCCGTACAGTCGAGTCATGTTGCGAGAGATATAAGTGCTCTCTCCCTCACTCACTCGGGAGGAGTTAGCCTGTATTGATAGTCAAGAGAGTTTCGATTCTTTAGTTGCTCTGATTGTCAAGTTTTGTACTATTTGAGCGGATAAATGGGTATTTGTCATCCATTCTTCTTCATTCTTCTTTTGTCAGCCAACTCCCACTCGAGTGAACCATTATAGAGTAGTGCCATTTGAATTCACATTGCAAGTTTCAAGGGAAAAGAACGAGATGATGTGTTGAAGTTTGGGGAGAGTTTGTGCCCAAATCGTGCTGGCATACAGCCGGAGGGCTGTGTAATTGTTCTAAGAGGACGACTGCCCGGCGTATCCCTGAACCCCCAAATGACAAGGTAGGCACTCAAATGTACTCTTGTCGATAAAGTCTCTCTCGTTGTTGGTTCTTAACCACATTAAGAACAACACACGTGCACGCCTAAAATGGCAAGGCAAGTGAGGCCCTTCACGATTGTTTGAGACATGGTTCTTTCTCCTTCACCAAGAGAGGAAAACCCAGGCCCCGACCAACTGGCGAGTCCACTGGGGATACGCCACCCTATAGTTGGTTCGGACTATCCTCAAACAGACGTCTCACTTCTTTCTTTTTCTAAATTGCAATGGATTTCAATCACTCCTCTTTCATCCAAATTGGGGATTTCATCATTCCCCAATTTGTGATGTTACTCATGGGAAGCAAGTTGGTTCAATTCACTTCTCCCATACATTCCTTGAGTGGCTTGGCTAGCCCAGTTGCCCTAGTTCAGGCTAGGGAAACTTTGGGAAAGGGTATTCAAACCCCGTGTCTCCTCTTTTTCGACATCAAAGGTAAATCTGTTGATATCAACGGCATTGGTGGCTCCAAAACCACTTCCTTTCATGCACACCTTGTTATTGGCAAACACTCTACCAGTCCTAAGCTCAATGTTGGTTCTTATGCCACTTCTTCTCTTCACTTGGTGAGTTTTTCTAAGACCACAATTTCTGTGGGCAATCGCAAGGCTACCCCACTGTCACTGTATAAGGGTACTGCTAATACTAGCATGTCGCCACATACACTTCACCCTGATAATTCCTATGCCAGTTCGAATGGCTCCAAAGTAACTTTGCACACACTCAAATACATCATGGCTAATAGTTTAACCATTTCCAAGACAAAATAGGACAAGCAAAAGCTTACCCTTGTCACCTCACCTGCTTTGGGTCTTTTGGGACCCGGATCCATCACAAGTGGTCTCCGAACCACTAATGCATTGTATGATAACTCTTAGCTCGGGATAGCCCAAAGACTGCACCCAAACGAGGACATGACCTTCAAGACAATTGAAGGTATTTTAATGAACCGCACATGCATGATTATGGCCCGAAGGCCGCTTCAATGGATAAGACAGGGATTTCGAATACCAAGCCTTTCACTTCACTAGGGGTTGTATCACGAACCATACCAAACAATTTTGTGCAGATCCAATGATGCCATTGACACCAAGGGAAAATGGCCATTGAAGATGGCCTAATCTACCTCGAAACCCCTCACCACATGGTACTCAAAGAAGTTTCGTTTGAGAACCATTCTATCCACTCCTTCTTCGTATGCACGAGCTAGCCTTCGATGCTGGACTTGGGGCAAGATGATGCCCCTAAAATGACCAAGCAACATGCCCCTTCTCAAGGCAAACCCAAAATTCCAAATTCAACTTCGAGCTCCCTTCTCTTCAGACATCACACATTGCCCGAGTTGATCAACTTTGCTCTTATCTCTGTGGGGCGAGCCAATTGTGAAGGATGCCAAAACCGATTCCAATTATGGGAGACAAATTATTGGGAAATTATAAAAAACTTCCCAAAATATACTTTTTATGCAACCTACCCCCCCAGCTAACTTTTGCTCTTAACTTTTTCCAAAAAACAAAATTTTTATGAAAATATCCCCCAAGGGAAAATGCCCTTCTCGTAGCACGTTGCTGAAGTGCCCTCAAACAGTGTCGAAGCTCTGTATAGGGGCTCTGACAATATGTTAGAGTTGTCTGACAGTGTAACACTGTGCTCTGGCAGTGCGTAAGTGCACTCCGACAGTGTAACACAGTGCTCCAGCACTACGTAAGTGTGCTCTGACAGTGGAGCATTCTGAGTCACAGGGCTCTGACACTGTTTATGTGCGCTTTGGCACTACGTAAGTGCGCTCCGACAATGTAACACAATGCTTTTGCACTGCGTATGTGTGCTCCAGCAGTGGAGCATTCTGAGTCATAGGGCTTCGACATTATTTAATTGCTCTTCGACAGTGTGCGGATAGGAATTTTTATCTAGAAAAATGAACTTTTTCCCTTGGGGGAGTATTTGCATAAAAAGTATAATTTGGAAATAGTTGAGAGAAAACGTTGGCTGGGGGGTAAGTTGCATAAAAAGTATATTTTGGGGGGTTTTTTATATTTTCCCAAAATTTATTGGAACCTGCGCATTAAACAAATAAAGGGGATGAAGGTACCACTCCGAATTAGGAAATTAAAAAAAAACCTACTAAAGTATAGTGCATTTTATCCGTTGTAAACCACGGAAGAACCTGAAACAAGTGGCACTGTTCATTACTACGTCGTAGAGATGCAAGAAGATGAACCTAGTTCATCTGATCCACGACCCCAAAACCGTGATGAGTAATCAGGAGAAATATGGTCCCAAGGCCATCTTGAGCCTATTTGAGTTGAACGATGGTCCCAAGGCTTTCAAGAGCCAAGCCTAGTAGCAATGCGACCCCAAGGCCATCAAAAGCCAGTACTCACTCGATCTGCAAGGCATTCTCAAGTCAATTAGGACAAGCTGAACCCCTATACTTGGTCTGTCAAGTCATGGGGTAAAGAGAACCAGGATCACTCCTACTGCCAAACTACTCAGCTCCAATAATCAAGCTGATGTAATGGTAGTTATCCAAGAGGGTGAAGAACCTGAATATCCGATGGCTCACTTTGAGGACATTCCGAGCAATATCTTAGATAGGCTTAAAGGCCTTGAAAATGCTCGACCTATTGGGGTAACCTCGCATCAAGAGGCAAATTCTCCCCTTGAACCCTAATACAAGGAAGAAGAAAGGAGACCTTCACCTCCTCCTGCAGCTCAAACTTCAAGACCTCTAAACCCCCTATCTTCTTTGATGACCAAACCAACATAGCCGCTCATGCTATGTCATCGACTTTTACTCAAGAAGACATTCAAAAAAGGATTAACAAAAGTATCCAAGGCTTACAAGCTTCATAGTCAAAAGAAAGCATTCATTATAAGAAGCCTTACCCACATTTTATTGTTCAAATTCCCTTCCCCTTCGGATATCAAAAGGGAAGATTTCCTGTCTTTGATGGCACTGGTTTGCCCCAACAGCATGTGGCCCATTTTGTGTCATCATGCCAAGAATTAGCTTTAGATTCTAGACTACTTTTTTGGCAGTTTGTAGAAACTTTAGTTGGGCCTGCCTTTAAGTGGTACACACGTTTGCTCCCAAATTCAGTCCATTCTTGTGAAGAGATGGAGCATTTGTTTTACAAACACTGCTACAAGGTAGAACGAGATGTTCAAGCTATAGAAATTCTCACAATGACCTAGGTAATGAATGAATAAGTAAATGAGTGTGGGATTTTGCAATGTACTAAACTAATCCCAGGCTTGAGACTGACGTAGTGCAAACATGCATAAGGAATATGAAGAAAGAAATTGCCTTACATGTTGAGGCTTCTAATCCAACCACCTTCCTAGACATGATCTCAAAGGCAGAAAAAATCCAAAGCTTGTTAAAACATCACGGAGGGAATCAAGCTCAGACCTCAATGGGAGGTCAAAATCACAATATTATCAGTAATAGGCCTGTTATAGGGTATTTTTAGACATTTGTATCCACGGTAGGAATAAAGAGGAAGCTAAGTGCGATTTAGGTCTATGGGTACCAAAATGCCTGCAGACTATGGAAGCATTGTTCAAACAAACCCTGATCTGAGAGAAGTTTTGAAGGGCGATGGATGACTCCCAAAAATCATGTGGGGGTAACACTTGGCTCCCTAAGAACACTTGCAAAGTTTCTTCACAATCAGAAGACGTTAAGATGGATCAAATGCAAAACCACTTTTTGCCCCTTTTGTAGAAAATAATGACCTTTCGTCTTGGAAGACACGACTGCTTTCGAACGCGGCGGCAGATTTGGAGGGCTGGATCTCTAGATGGGAGACTCATTTCAGGACAAGTTTATATACATGCCTTTTCTTTTGGGGAGTTACAAATTTATTGTGAGCACAACTTTGTAATCACTTCTTTGTACATGAAATAAAAAAACTCTTCCCTTTTAGCTTGCATCCTCCTTCTCTATGGCTTTTGTTTCTTGTCTTTTGTGGTTTGCTTTGCTCTTCTTTTCCTTCTGTTCTTTGGTACTTATCATTTTTTTATGGCAGGGACTTGTTTTTGCCCCGAGGGCTCCGTCTTGAATGGTTTGAATGCCTTTTCAAGTTTTCTTTTGAGCCCCTTAGGGTGTGTGCCTTTTTTGGTTTTCACGAAGACCGTTACTTTTTTTTTTTTTCTTCAGGGACTTGACCACTGAGGGTCCTGTGTGTGCGAATAGTGCAGGGTAGATATCTAGCCTGTCTATCCAGTGTAATGGTGCATGAGTGTGTGCCGAACCCCTGGGGGAGATCCAAAAGGTTTGTGTGGGCCGAGAAGGAGTATTGCGTACCTGAGATGAATGGTGTTGTTGTCGGAAATGGGCGCACTATTTCGGCAAACATTGACGTGTGTGCCGGGCAACGGAACTATGTGCTCTGTTTTGCGTCGAATAATGAGTGCACGTAGTTTTTTTGTTCTTACCCACGTTAGGATCTTGCAGAGTTTTGCTTGTGCATCCCTGGGACAGAGCAAAATCTTTTGCTCGTGTGTGATGTCGGTGGGGTCCTGGTTTCCCTTTGGGTGATGGAGGCGAAAACCCTTTCTCGAACAACCGTGGAGGTTCGATGCATGGAGGATGCGCAGACCCTCTTGCTTGCAGATAGGAGGCCGATGGTGAGAGAGATTTTAGCGATTGGAGCGTGAATGCTCTTGCGCCGCTTTGGGGGTTCGGGGACTCACCGGGGCAGATGGCCCTCTTAGAGCAATTATGAAGCCCTCCGGCTGTTTGTCAGCGCAGTTTAGACGAGAGCCCGTGTCACACCCCAA
>NW_006499207.1:5312300-5392130 GCF_000471905.2 Amborella trichopoda
GATCTCAAAATTTTATTTTAGGGTGGGAGTGCTCACATCCCCTATTTAAATTCTTAAAACGTATTATTATATTGTTTTATTACGCTCTACCTCATACCTGAGGTGTCGCGTTAAAAGCAGACTTTTATCGTACGAAAACCACGTCCGCTAAAGGACGTTGCTAGCTGCAAGCAACAGGAGGCAAAAGCAGGCAAAGGAAAAAAGTAAAGGCAAAGCAAAAGTTAATCCAAAGCAAAAGTTTTTGAAAACAGTGATGGTCCCCAAGGACCATCATACTCAAACAAAACATCACCTATTTATAAGCATATTTTCTCTTTTTTTTTTTTTTTTTTTTTTTTTTTTTTGTAAATTTTTAGGATTTTTACAGCCCGCTTTAGGTCTCAACCTTTCTCCTCTCTCCTTCACTATGCTATTGAGATGGGATCTGAATGTCCGTTCTCCTTGGTCACCCTCTAAAGGGGGGGGGGTGGGTTTGCTGACCGTTGAATGGGGACATGGGGAAACCCGAGGATCGAAGCCCACGGGTTTTCTCATGTCCACAGGTTTGCAGATGGACACGGGGTGCCCTGCAGATGGGATCGTGTGTGCGGAGGTGAGAGTAAGAGAGAGAGAGAGAGAAGGGACAACTCAGCTTGAGAGAGGTGAGGGGTGACCCGCGCGACTGGGGGTACCCGTTAGACCGCACACTCAGGGGTATCCCTTTCCTCAAAAACGTTTTCTCTCTCTCCCTCTCCTCTCCCTCAAAGACCTGGGACTCACAAAGACAAGCTAACAAGAAAAATCTAGCCTTGATTCTTCCCAGCCTTTAGGGGTAATGGAGCTTGCAAAGAGGGGGTTGTGGAGTCTCCAAAAAGGGGTCTTCTTACAAGTGAGTTACGTTTGCTTATATAGAGGATTCACCAACAAGGGTGAATGCTCAAAAGCTAATCTTAATTACAATTAAACAAATTCAAAACAAATAAAAAATTAGGTGCAAATGATCAAAATGTCCCTATGATCTTTTGTCCAAATGACGAGACTGTCCCTGCATGAAGCTTGCTCCACCATGGGCAGCTTGGAAGCTGGTCCTGCAACTTGTGGCAACTATTCGGTTGTTTCAACAACATATCTTTGTTCTTCTCTCGATTGTGAGCATTTTGATGCCCTTCAATCGTATTGTGGTGGCCGTTTTCCTAGGGTGAAAGTTCGGCCATTTTTACGAACTTTGTCTACCAATGCGTCTTCGAGCTGCATCGTTTTGGCCCATGGATCTACTTTCAAGTCAGAGAGGAGGCTACTACAGTCATTTTGCACCAAGTTTGGGCTGATTTGGTGTAGATTTGTGCCTTTTCCTAATTTGGAATGTTCCCAGAGAAAGGGATCCCGGCAACCTGTTGGATTTGCTTCTTTGGTGATTTGAGGACTGCATTCATCGAACCATGAATTGAATGCAAGAGTTGTACCAGAATGTAGCTCTTTGAGAGGTGGTTCTATTGAACTCCTCCTTGTGTTAATCCATGGTTTGGATATTGAGCTATGCTTCACCGATTTTGGAGCTTACTGAGCCCTATTTTTTTCTTGTTTTCTCCGGCCACTTTCCTCTTCAGAGCAATAGGGGTTCTCTGCCATGCCACAATGTGTGCCATAGGTCAAAATGACGGGGCTGATGTGATCTGGAACATGTCAACGTTTGAGCTCTATCTGATTTTAGAGGAAAGCATCGTGGGTTGCCAAAGTTATTGTCAGACAACATCGTAGCAGTCCCCATTTCGGGGATTGGTTTGGTGAAGCTACACTGCACTATAGTAAAACCCATGAATTGCGAGGCCACATGAGCAAAGACCTTGCGAGGGTGGTCCGATTGAGGCCAAATTTGGTCCTCGTGGGTTTTTCGACATTCTGAGCATAATGGTGGTGGTCTAGTCCCCTGTTGTAGCCGCTAGCATAGGGCTATAGTGAAGGTTCCTTCTTTGGTGCGAGGGAACCACACTCAAGTCATTAGGCTGGAGGCTTTATTTTCTGCACAATCTTGGTCTGCAGGTGTTTCGTGAACTTGCGAGACAAGACTATCACCAACTCTCTCCTTATTGGCATGGGCTCATGAAAGTATGTCAAAAATGATGTACAACAGTGTGACTCTTCACTTCGCGTGTCGTTTCATATTTTCAAACCTCTGAATCACGTGATGTTTCGCTTGTGTGAGGCTTCACTTCGCATGCCAGTTGTGCTTTCGTACACCTGAATCTCGTGACATTTTTGCTTCGCATGCCATTCGTGATCTTCATGGCTGGGCCACATGTCACTTCGGTGGTTTGCGCGATACGCCATCTCTTCAATTATAAAAGGGGCACGCAGGGGTAGTTTTCTTTTTTACTAGATATTTTCGTCCGATGTAAAAAGCCTAATTTTTTGCCTGCACTTCTTTTCACCATCGTTCATGAGCAAGATCTCTTTTTACGCTCAAGTGTTATTAACAACCATGACTGGTACCAGTTTGGCTCCTCCTCAAGATAGGGTCTCCTTTTTCTCTTTTGTTTGATCTCTTTTTCTTTTATATACTCTCTGTTGTGATTTGTTCCTCTACTGAGCCTTGGATGTTTTTGGTTGGCCATGGAGTTGCTTCCTTTTGGAGCTAATTCTTCTCAACTATTTTTTGTCTTCTTTACAGTGAAAATTCTAGACGTGAACCGTCTGCCTTGTGAAGGGGAATTGGGAACTGATTCTTATACCTGCGTTTCTCTCGTTAGGGGAACTTCTCTTAAGGCCCTCGCACCTTCTCAAGAGTTAAAGTTGCCTTCGAGCATTACTTATGTTGGAGAATCTGCCCAGCTCAGTAGGTATGAAGATATTGGTGAGGAACCTCTCATTAAAAGGGATGGTGTGCCACTTTACCATACTCTTCATAGGAATTTTGATTGCTATGATGATTTGCCTACAATGGGGAAGAGGATGCTGGCCAAGATGAGCCTTCACTAGGCCCCTAGTGCTCTTCGTTTTGAGGGAGAATGCCAATATATGTCACGATACAACACTTGGACATTTGATGTCCTCGATGCTCATGCTTGTACTCTGAGAGAGTGCGAAGCTATTTTTGGGGATGATCCCATCAACGGGAAGCCAGCCCCTTCTGATCTCTATTAGTTTTTTGAGATTCACCAGCTCTTGCACTCGAAGACCAAACTCAAGTCTGGAGGGGTGCATTTTGAAGTATGGAGAGACTATTTCCATGGTGACCGCCATGATGGTGAAGATGCTAGTTTGAGTGCCTTGTGGATGGAAGAGGCGTTGAGAGCCGAGGAAATTAAGGCCTCAAAGAGAACAATTACTCCTCCTAAGCGAGGGGAGAAATACAATATTTACCTGACCCTCTTCTTGTGCAAGTTTGCTCTGTCAGGGGGAGAGGGGCTACATTATTCGACTGGGCTGCTTCTATGCGGCTTGCATGATGGCCCTGGGGGAGGCTTTTGCATTAGCACAATCTATTCTATGCAGCATCTACCATAGGCTAGGCTCTATTACGTGCGGCAAGGCTCCCTTGAAGGAGATCAAGAGTGAGGTCCTAGCAGGTGAGGGCCTTCCCATACAATTCACCACAAGCTTCCCAATCCACTGTCTTTGGGTGGCTTTCGGCATACTTCCCTAGAACGTACGAGGCTAATGAGAGTGTCGTGGATGACACCTTCCCCCATATGTTAAAAATTACAGAGACAAAGGCTATGTTTAGGGAGCCAGAGAAGGCCTGTGAGCTTCTCATTGATGCCCATTTCTTTACCAGTGGGAGCCCTTTTCCAGTAGGTGGCCCTCCTGATAATGTGTACATTGATTTTTTCGGTGGGTTCCTTAAATGGGCAACTATAAAGACAAAGGAGGCCATGTACCTCGTAATCATGAGGGGCTTCATTCTCCCATATAGAGGTGTGGGAGATAGAAAGATGGAAGGGTACTTCCCTCATTGCTTCACGCGTCAGCATGCCCTGGATCAAGGGTGCTGCTTTATCGTCCCCATTGGGAAGAAATATGGCAGAAAGGGGGTGCTACAGGATCATGAGGCCTTCAGTGAAAATCTTGAGGCATGCAACGAGCTCGAAATGAAGATGGTGTGGGAGACTTTCCTTTTCCTCCCGGGGCTGAGCAAGTGGGTGATCCCTCATTTTGGTCATGTGGGTAATGAGACAGAGAGTTATCGACGGTTGTGGGATACCACTAATCACATGTACTGGAGTTCTGACCACTCACGGCAGGCTGTCGACAACACTAAGCGCGACGGCAGAGCTGGGAAACGCTTCACTCCCCCTTCCTTCTCCAAGACTTTTGAACTGAGTGAGTATCCCAGTAACTAGAGGGAGCTCGCCCAGCCTTGTTTTTGGACAAGGACGATGTTGGCCTAGAATATTTGTCTCTAGAGGGCAAGGCAAAGTCCTTGTTTGATGATCTTGGCTCCATCTTTGGATGGGCCTAGGGAGACGCGATCTCGGGCCGTGAAGGAAGATCGGTTCAGAGCCTGGACACCCCGACAAGAAGTGTGTCAAGCTCTAACCTAGCCACTATGCCTGAACGTGGCTAGAGGACTCCGACGAGTGCAGGGCTGAGGAGTATTCCCCTAGGAATAGAGGAAAATAGGTAAGAGGGAGAAAGGAGAAAAGGATCAAAGGGTCCTAGTCGGCCCCCTTGGTTTTGAAGAAAAGAACCCGCTCAAAAAAGAGGGGTTCGTCCACTTCGGGTGCGTCACCGCCAGCTCCTCCTATTAAGAAAATGAAGGTGGAGGTTTGTATAGTCTCAACTTTGCCTTCCTCGACGTCTACTCCGATTGATGTCGAGACCGTGGATGAGGTCCCGAGTGTTGACATGGCAACTCTAGCAGCCTCTGCTCCAGCTAATTTAGAATTGGAGTTAAGAGTAGAATCTGGCTTAGAGTCTCCTTCTTCGATGCCGGCGGCGCCATTGAGTCCGAAGGTTCCTACTTCAGGGACATAGGTTGAAGATTCTTCATCTGAGCCTTTCATCGTCCTTCTTGAGTCTTTGACTCTCATGGTCAGGGATTTACTTCTTGATGTTCCCCTGCATGCTACAATTGGTTCTTCAACCCCGCTTCCATCAACTCCGAGTTTTAAGGAGCTTGTTGTGAGGCGCATGCTTCGATTGGGTCTCCAAGGGATTAGGGAGTGTACTATTTCTAACCTCCAAGGGGATATAGAAGCTGTTGAGGCTTGTGCGGCTAACTTAAAGGCTGTGCATTACGATGAAGGGACCTTCGACCAGCGGAAGGGGTTGCTGCGAAGTCTTGTGGATTGGGGAGCCGAGGCTCTTTTGTGTGAGACTGAGGTGCAGATGTCTCATGATACACGCCTAGCTTCTCCTTAGGAAAGATGGGCTAAGTAGGAGGCTCTCGTGAAGGGCCACGGAAATAAGAAGGAGTGGCTTGCTTCTTGCCATTCTTGCCTAGTAGAGGAAGAGGCAGGTTTCTCATGCCAGATTTTGGCCATAGAGGATGAGATTGTTTTATTGCAAGTCCACGCTGTTGATTTAAAAACCTGTCGGCGTTAGCAACACGATGCGATACTTGTGAGGTCTCGAAGACTGGAACAGTTGAGTTTCGAGGTGAGGGTGATCTTTTGATTTAGCTGAGGAAGTCACCAAGAGCATTTCCTGCCTTGAGGAGCAAAAGCAAGTTGCGCTGGGGAGCGCGCGGGAGCTGATGACAAAGGTGCGCGATGCTCTTGATTGTTTTTAGTGGTTTTCTATGCTTTGCGCGTGTTTTCATTCCTTTTGAGGCCCATCCCAATTTTTATTTTTATAATATGTATGGAATGATTCTTTTCTTCGCTCCATGGTTCTCATGTTTTCCTCTGTTAATGACTTGTTTTTTCTACATTTCATGCTTTTACACCGATCTTTTATCTCGTCAGAAGGGAGATAAGGGATGAGCCTAGAGGCCTACTAGCAGTGTATCTGAATCCTTCCTTGCTTTGTTTTGAATGCCGGATGGGGTTTTCGTCACTTTTTTTTTTTTGGAAGAGGCAGTTTTAAAGTCGTACCTCAGTGACCATGGGTGGCATAGTATTGGCATCATACAACTAGGACTTGCACTAATAGTTTAGTGGTTGCGTAGCTTGGACCTTGGTTTAAGAATAATACCTTTTATCAGCCCATGGTGGGGCCTCTTTTGTATCCTCTTCCATATGAGACGTGTCGTGGATTGCATGATTGTTCTCACAGTCATGTATTGACCTCCCTTCACAAAAAGAACTTGCCTTGGGATGAAGTCGCATAGAGTAGGAATAGCGCGAAGAAGAGTCATTTTAATTGTGTATTGAGGGGGTTTCAACTTGTAGGGTTGTACTCGCTTAGCATTTTTGTTTTTTTTCTATTCTTTTGGGCGAACGGGGTTCTGGTGTGGGTATCGTGTTTGCTTCCTGCACTTTTCATCTTACCCCGGCTATGATATACCTCCCATGGCTTGAGCGCTTCCACAGAGTCACAGAGAGCAGGTGCTTCTGGGGAACTACGGACAGAGTTTTGAGTATGCTTGAATTTCTCCTGTCGTGGGACTTCGACCTCATGAGCTTCCTCTAAAGGTGGGGATGATGTGTTGTTTATGACTATCTCACTGTTTCATATATACCTCTCCAAAGCAGATCGGAATCCGAAATAGTGACACAATCTCAGCTGATGATATCGACACCACGAGCCTTGATCTTTTTTGCCACCCATTTTTGTTTCTTCGGTACGCAGGGTGCGTGTGTTTTACCATTATGTCGAAGAGGACGGGGAACATGTGAGGTGACAACTTGGCTATAGGAGCACCATCGGTTGATTCTTCTTGGATTGTGACCATATGTGAGGCTTCTGAAGTTTTGAAGGCCTTCTTGAGGCTCTCCAAGTTGATTTGCCCCTTTTGAATTAAGGCTTCGATGTGCTCTTTGCGCTGGAGGCAATCTGCACAGCATGACCTAACATTCGGTGGTAGCCACAATAGTTGGTGTGACTGGTGAGTCCTTCTGGACCTTTGATGTTTAGAAGGTTCACCATGCCTTGTTCAATCAACATTTTCAAGAGAGTTGGCACCCATGCCTTGTTGAAGCTGTATGACTAGCTCAGCCTTCAGATGAATTGTTCTGTCTGATAGTAGCTTTGTGGCAGAGGCATCCTATTGTAATTTTGTGGTTGAGGTTGCTGCTGTTGGACCTCTTCTTAACCCCTGTGTGGCAGCCCTCGAGAGGTGTCTAATGTTTAGAGAGGAGTAACATTAGCTGGGGATTCAGGATGAAGGGGCGTGGTAGTGACCGCCATACATACTGGATTCCTTTGCTGACTAGCTCGAGGGTTAGTTTTGTTATTAGCAAAATCATGAGTCTGACTCCCCCACGCGGTCTGAGTTCGATTTCCTTCGTGATGCCTTAGCAAGCTTTCGATTTTGGCTGCTTTTGTGATCATGTCAGAAAAATTGGTAGCATTAGAGGCTTCGACATGTGAGGAGATTTTTTTCTTCATGTTCCTTATACATGTTTGTACAACATCAATCTCAGTCACAGGATTGCTCTAGCACATGACAAGGTTCCTCCAATCTCTGGATGTTCTCGCCCGCTGATCATCCATCTCCTAAGACATTGTGAGGAGTTCTATTAAAATCACTTGTAGAACAATTGCACCGTTTCCTTCTAGGAATGAACTGAGTTTGGGGGCAGGTGCACGTAGCATTTAAAGGCAAGCCAAACCAAAGTTTCTACAAACTGCCGAATAAGCAGTTTGACATGCTGACTCTAAATGAGCCACATGCTGCTAGGGTGAACCCTTGCCATCGAATCTTGGTAATCTTCCCTTTTGATATCCTATGGGGAAGGGGATTCGATCAATAAAAGGCAGGTAAGGCTTCTTATATTTGACACTCTCTTATGCCGTAAACCCTGGATGCTTTTGTTGATCATCCTCTGGACATCTACTTGAGTAAACATCGATGACGTAGCATGAGAGGCTAGATTGGGTTGGTCATTGAAGGAAGCAGGAGGGTTTAGATGCCTTGGGGTTCAGGCCGTAAGAGGAGGCTGAGGTCTCTCTTCCTCTCCACGTTGGGGCTCAAGAGGGAACTTTTCTTCATGATGAGAAGATATTGCGGGTCGAGCGTCTTCTAGTCCCTTGAGCCTATTCAAAATGTTGTTCAACATATCCTTGAAATGGGCCATTGGATTTACCGGGTCGTCCTCTTCATGGCTTACTACCATTACCTCAAATCATTCGCCTTGTTTAGATAATTTGGCAGTAGGGGTGATTCTGGTCCTCTTCACAGCTCTATATGGCAACTTATGCAATAGGGGTTGAGCTTGCCCGAATTGAGCTTGAGATTGCCTTGCAGCGTGAGTAAGCATTGGCTCTGGGAGTCCCTAGGGACAAATCACTGCCGATCATGATGTTTGAAGGCCTTGGGGCTATTGTCCAACCTGAATGGGCTCGAAACGGCCTTGGGGCCATATCTCATCTGCTTTCTAGTGACGGCCTTCGGATCGTAGATCGGATAGAGTGAGTTTCTATTCCTGTACTTCGACGACGTAATAGTGAATGGTGTCGCTCATTCAGGTTCTTTTGTGGCTTGCAAAGGGTAGAACCAATTTTTTTGTAGTAAGTCTTCTGAGGCTGAAGACTCTGCTTTTTGCTTTCGAAGCGGCACCCTCATCTCTCTCGATTTCCTTCCCGACTGGCTTGTCGTACAGAGATGAGTGCAAATTTTATCAAGTCCTACAATGTACGAAATTCAGGAAGAAGGGAACTCGTGGTCGATTTTGGAGGAATAGGCTTGCTTGGAGAAGGGGGGAGCTGATGGTTGACTTTGAGAATATCTTGCCCCGAGCCCTGCCCCTGGGCTATTTTATGTGTATAGAGATGGAGGAGTAGTCAAGATGGTGCTCCAAGGAAATTTCTTCAAGTACCACATGCTAAATGTCTCCGGGATGGTGAGGGGCCCATATGATGCTCCTTTCCCTTGTCTGTTGGTAGAGTCATCGGTCCTGAAAGTGTGTGCATGGCCCATAGCAGTGCTCAGGGTGGTTTGTGTCCCAACCCCTCATGAAGTGGAAGGCTGGGTATTTGAAATGCCCACCTGTTTAGTTGGACAGGCCTTAGGGCCTTCAACATGCATGTGCATTGTTTTGGAAGACTTCCTTGAAAGTCGTGTTCTTGCTTGGTTCCATTCGTTGGGCTACCCAGAGCTGTGAGATTATTATGTTGTGCGTTAGTGGCTTGAAGACCACTTGTGATGAGTCCGGGCCTCAAGAGACCCGAAGCAGGTGAGGAGACAGACGTAAGGTTTTGTCTTTCCTGTCTCGTCACGGTGATGAGTAAACCTTCAGCGGTGATGTGTGTAAATGTGCGCGTGGTGGCCTTGGTGCATTGCGGACCAATGCAGGAGTCGCCAGAGTGATATGTGTGTGGCGAATTGCTAGTACCAGTGATACCTTTGTGAAGTGAAGGTGGGGTTACCTTTCAGTTACTTGCTAAGACGATGGCCCTATCAGGAGGCATCGGGTGAAGAGAAGAAGTGGCGTGAGGACCACTTTTAAGCGTACGACGGACGAGATACCCGTCGGTAACAAGGTGCTTATGAGAGAGGGTAGCTTCAAAACCACCCATGCAGGTGACATCATTGGATTTCCCTTTGATGTCGAAGTAGGAGGGAGAAGGAGTTCGGGCACCCTTTCCGTTATTCTATCTGGCTTGAACTAGGATAATAGGGCCAGTCAAGCCACTTGATGAGGACAATAGAGAAGCAGGATTGGTCATTCTAATCTCCATGGGCGAGTTCGCAAGTATGGGGATGATGAAGTCCCCAACTTGGATGAAGGAGGAGTAATAAGACTCCATTGCAGTTTTAGAGAGAGAGAGAAGAGAGGTGTATGCCAGAGAACAGTCTGAGCCAACTATAGAGTGACGTGTCCCTAGTGGAGTTTCCAGTTGGTGGGACCTGATTTTTTTTCTAGCGAACCGCAAGATAAATCGTCTCTCAAAAAACCGTGGAGGAACTGTGACAACTGCACGTGTGATCTCCTACGTGCGGATAGGAACCAACAAAGAGAAAGATTTTATTAGAGGGGTGTGTTTAGGAGCTTACCTCGTCATTTTTGGGTTCGGGACATACCCGAGCAATTTTTCCCTCTTAGAACAATTACGAAGCACTCTAGCTGTCTGCCAGTGCAGTCTGGAACGTACTTTCTTCAGGCTTTTCAACTCGCTGAAAATTACAATATGAACTCGATTGTACTTCTCTAAATTGGCTCGCTCAAACAAGGGCTGATTCACTAGAAGAAGAGATGAGAGAGAAAGGTGATAAGGATTCCCCTCTCTACAAGAATATTATACGCTCGGGTGATTAGAGCAATAGAAGGATTAGAACTCTCTTGACTTATTGGCTCAGGAAGACTCCTCCCAAGTGACTGAGGAAGAAAGCGTACGCGTCTCTCACTACTAAGCTCGATTGTACGGAGAGGAAGTAAGAGCGATGATCTGAGGGTTGGAATCCTTAGGTTGACTCTAAAAGGTATTGGGTCAAACGTATGTCAGATAGCAGGGTGCTATACGGTACCGAGGGATTGCTACATCTATGCTAAAGTTGCAAGGGGAGAGAGAGATGGCCGAGCATTTTCCACTGGCACGGGTTACGGCGTGGGGCAAGTAACAAGTGAAGAGAGAGAAAAAAGAAAGAAGAGGGAGAGAGGGAATGGATCCACGCGGTTAGTGAGGACTAGGGGTAGTTCCTCTCTTTGAAAAGTTTTATCTCTCTTTGGCGTTAAATCCAAGGGTTAGGAGCAAAAGAAAACGAGCTTAATACCTTTATTTCATTAATGAATGATCCGACCTTTTTACAATTGACCTAAGCTTGTTTATATAGATTAAACTTAAAAACAATTAAAAGAAATTACAATAAAATCCTGAATTTAGGAATAAAGACCAAAATGTCCCTAAAACACTTTGTGCTAATGACAAAACCATCCCTCTTTCAGGGGCCTTTCTCCATTGCAAGATCTTGGAAGCTGTTTTGGATTCTTGTGACGGTGTTTGAGGTGATAGATCATCATGGTCTTGATGTTTGTTTGATTCTGAATAGTTTGATGTTTTTTGATCATCTTGAGGTGGACTTTTTCTGAAACGGGAGAAATCTGGCTAGATCGTGAAATTTTGGTCGTCGCTGCAATGAAATCTATGGCGTTTCTAATCTGTAGTTTGATTGCAAATTAAAGAGGAGACTTCCACAGTCATTTTGGGCCAATTTTTATCCATTTTAGTCCTTCTTGAAGTACTTGCTGATTTCGGGATATCGTCAAAAAAGGGGATTCCGGCAACTAGGAGATCTTGTTTTCTTCATCCAACCTTGGATTGAATGTACAAATTATACCTGTTTGTAGCCCTTCATGATGCGGTCTCATCGGACCTATCTTTTCGAACTTATTTTTTCGTTGATCTAATGTACAGTCCTTGCGTTTATTGCTTCTTGAAGTTCGAGATGCCTTTTTCTTCAAAAGCTCTAATTTCCATGGTTTCAGTCTCATATTATCTCTAGAAAAACTTTGATTTTGGGTCATGTCACGGCGCATGCCATATTTCAAAATGACCAGGTCGTCGAGATCTATCTTGTGTTTGAATTTGAGTTTGCTCCGACTTCAATCGAGCGACGTGTGGGTGTTAACAGGTCATCCCGAGAGGTGGAAATCATGACCTTCATGATGGGGGACTGGTTTTGGTGAGGCCCCACTGCAATAGTGTATGACTTTACCCGTTCGAGGTAATTTGGGTTCAGGATGTTCTTAGGAAGTCCGATTGAGCCCAAATTTTGTCCCTAGGGTTTTTAGACATTCGAGATGCAATGGCGGTGGCCTGGTACTGTTTTGAAGCCCCTAGAATAAGGCTGTAGTTGTAAGGTCTCTTTGTGTTGTGATGGTACTTTTTCCCAAGTTTCTTAGTGTTAGGTTTATTCTGCAGTGTGCCCTTGTTTTGGCGATGTCTAGGGTACCAGCAGGATTAGGTTGTCATTGACTCTCCTCTTATTTTTGTAAGGGATGTAGATACGTCAAAAATGACATACAACACACCTTTTATATATATACCCATTACACCAGCACAAGCTGGGTCTTTTAGGACCTAGCCCCACACACGAGGGAAACCCAAAGGTTACCTCACTGAGCATGATGCATCTCTATCATTCAGCTCAGGGTGGCTCTAAAGCCACGCGTCCGCGAGCACACAGGGAACGACTCTCCTCTGCCTGCTTACCTCGTGAGGAGTGGTCATAAGACCACTTCATCATGCACATCAGCTCGTGAGGCTAGTATTCTTAAAGTCGAGTCTTCTGATCGAGCCGGAGTTGACCCCCAAGTCACCCAGAAGCCCTCTACAAACTATACGCATGCACCTGACCCCCGGTCTTCCCCGTGCTCCAAGGGAAAAGGTCACTGGCGCATGCCCTCTCCCTCGTTCGCCCCGCCTATTCCATCAAAACAGCTGACTACTTGGTAATCAAAGATGTTTCCCCCAAGCACCATCCTCCTGTCCCCTCACCAATCTCGTATGACCATTGGCTCTCGAAGACAAGCTCGGGGTAGAGCTCTAATGGTCAAGAAAATTCAACATCTCCCATCACTCCTCATTCCCTGCCTTGACAGATTGAAGTGGCGTTCGCATCCCTAAGAGAGCCAACCACTTACAATCCCACTCTCAGTTCTAGTTTTGAGAGAAGGTACACTAAAATTTGAGGATCAAGCACAAAAAGGGCGTGTGGCTCCCTCAAAGGAAGAAGCCCGAGACACGAGTTGTACTCGAGCCCCTTAACCTCTTGAAGGATAATCCCTTCTACTCGTTGCAACCAGTGACGAAGTTTCAAACAAGAAGGGAGAAGCAATTCATGGTCATCGAGGTTGTTGGGGAAGAGCCGGGTTATCAGAATCCACGGTTTGAAGATCGTCGCGAAACGATAATGACTCGATCTATCATTGAAGCCCAAGCTCAGTTGGGGCACACCTAACCCCTTCTGACTAGCCTCCTGGCCCGAGTCACCCAGTAGTACAGAAGTCTCCTTTCTCGAGGTGAGGGTTGACGCCATGGTCATTAACCAGGCCAGTGATGAGCCTCCAGATCGCATAGCCCAACTTGAGGGGGTGGTTCATCAGATGATGGAAAGGATTAATCAAGTGGAAAACGGGAGGCCTATGGCAAACTCATCTCACCATGGGGCCAATTCACCAAAGCTTCCCCACTTCACGGATGAGGTCTCTAGGAAACCCCCTCCTCCAGCGGTATATGGTTATTCTCCGCCGATGCCATTTAGGGTTCTTCCCCACCCGATTACACAGATTGATATTGATGCCATGGTCAACCATAGCCTGCGAAGCAAACAAATCCCTGAGATACAAGAGATAGCCCTTTATCATAAACCCTACCCCGCATTAATCGACTTGTTATTGTTCTCGATAAATTACCAAAAGGGGAGACTCATAGTATTCAATGGTACAGACTCGCCCCATCAGCATATTGCGCACTTTGTGTTGGCCTGCTAAGAAATTGCCTCAGATGGTAGACTCCTTCTCCCACCAAACTCTGTTCAATCTTGAGAAGAAATGGAGCACTTATTCTACAAGCACTTCTATGAGGTTGAGAGGGAAGTGCAGGCCATAGAACTTCTTACCATGACCCTGAGACCAGATGCTCTTGTTAATCAATTCAGTGCCAAAGGCTTTTCCTAATGGAGCATATGTATTGGTCAATGCTGTAGGTGATGAAGCTATGCCCCTAATGAATGGGAGTTACTTGAAAACTATTACTCATAGACACAGTCCAAGCTGCACGACCTTAAACTATGTCGCAACGGTCCAAGCTGCATGACTTTAAACTGCATGGCAATGGTCCAAGCTATACGAACTTAAACTATAGAACACGTTCTAGTGGCACGACATTCAATTGCATCACTTATGGTCGCGAAGGCATGACCTTAAAATTGCCATCACTAGGTCTTGGTGGATGAGCTTAAAACACACCAACCCTATGGTCTCAAAGGCACGACCCTAAACTTGCCTCCATTAGGTCTTGGTGGATGACCTAAAAACACACCAACTTTATGGTCTCAAAGGCACGACCTTGGACACACCTCCTCATGGTCAAAGCGGCATGACATTAAAACTACCTCCTCAAAAAGTTGGACATGATGAAAACCGGCAAGGGCATCGTGGGTAAAAGAGTCAAAGAAAAAAAATAAAAAAGAAAAATAATGATGGGTGTAATAGTATTGTCAACTATTACGAGTAAAATATGTCAAAATATAAAAAAAATGGGCACAATGAAAACTCGCAAAGGCATCATGAGTAAAAATGTAAAAATGGCAGACGTGGTGTGAAAGCCATCAGCAAAAGAGCAAAAAAAAAACATATACAAGGTTCTAGTGAAAAGCATAAATGGCACACACCCCATGGACTTGGATGAAAATCCGAGAGGGCGTTCATGTCACTCATGCTGGAGATCAAGGCAAGAAAACCTCCAGGTTCATCTCTTACGCTATTATCAAAGGAGACTGTTATACATCATTTTTAACATACTTGTATTCTTGAATGGCATAAGAAGAGAGCTAGTAACAACCTGGTCTTGCGGGTACCCAAGACATTACCAAACAATGGAAATACTGTAAAATAAGCCTAAGATTGGACAACCATGGAAAAAGTGCTTGAACTTCTATGAAAAGCATGAAAGGGTGGTTTGGGATGCCCGAATGACACTCACAAGGTTTCTTCATATTCTGATAAGTTTTGATATGATTAGGACGAAATTTGGTTCTCAAGACCAGTTCCATCATGCCAAAACAATACCAAACCACTGTCATTACATTCAAAATGTTGAAAAACGCCCAGGGACCAAATTTGAGCTCAATCAGACCTCCAAGGAACGTCTTGGGCCCAAATTACTACAAAAGGGTACGATTTAGACTATTACAGTGCGGCCTGACTAAACCAGTTTCCAATCTTGGGACTGTATTTTTACATTTCGAGATGATCTTCAAGCATCCACAGGTCAATCGTTTGGAATTGGAGCAAGCTCAAATTCGGACACTAGATAGGTCTCGACGACCCGTTCATTTTGACATATGGAATGCATCTGGTTAGGTGCCTTGATCTCGCCGTAATGATCTGGATAATTTGGTGGCACGTGTCAAGAGGTAAAGCTGATCCACCCCCATAGACTAGGGAATAAGGATTGGAATCGATTATATTCCGCATGATAGTGCGATAGGACCACAAGGCTTCAAGAAGCTTCTCATGCCAGTTCTTCTTTGTCTTTGATACCGATTTCCTTAAATTGTTGAACAGGGTCTTATTGAAAGCCTCAACTAATCCGGTTGCCCGAGGGTGAAACATAGTTGAGTACCTCCATTCGAACCCTAACTGGTTAACCAAGCGATCGATGTGATGATTTCTGAACTGAGGGCCGTTGTCAAATATAATCCGGTAAGGAACTCCCATCTGATATATGATGTGATGTCGCACAAAATTAGCCACCGTAGTCCTAGGAACTTGCTTGAGGGGGACCGCTTCATCCCACTTGGAGGTGTAATCTATTACAGCTAAAATAAAGACATGACCCATTGCCAAAGGAGGGTCAATAGGCCCTACAATGTCCATACTCCATTGTGAGAAGGGCCATGATGCCACTGTAGGGTGTAAGGGCTCTGGAGGTGAAGCAGTTTTACCGCTTGAAATATAACTCCCTTCATTACTGGTCGCTATTGACCAAGGAATAAAAGAAGATGAGAGAGTCAAGCCCCAGTATCTAGAATTGGATGCTCTTGATGGAAAGAGGTTAGAGGCTCAGTAGAGCCTTGAACTCAACCAAGGGAGATTGAAGAGGGCTTTTGACAAGTCTGTCAAAGTCCTCTCATTGACCACGTTGATTTAGTCATAGTTGTTAAAAGGCCTATTGTTATGCACGGCCGGCGTAAAGGGAAGTTTGAGCCTAAGTGGGAAGGTCCTTTTATGTCAAAAAGGTCTCGCCCAAAGGAGCTTACATACTGTCGCATCTCGAAGGAGGGGAAGCAATGCCCCCCTATCAATGGATGATGCTTAAAGAAGTACTACCCATAATGTGTATTCAAGAAAAAGGGACTCGATGAGAAAATAAGCAAGATAGTCCAAACAAAATTCTAACTCTTCTTATTGCAGTAAAAACGAGTTACAAGTGACAAGAAGCCCATTAATAGGGAGGTTACATGTCTCTTGCATATGAGGATGAGAGGACAATTACAAACAAAAACTTGTACTTTTGCTCTTGCATCTAAGGATAAGAGGATGGTTACAGGCCAAAACAAATGCCTCCTTCATGAGGAAGAAGGAAACCCACCAAAGAAAGGCCCTCCTCATGAAGAAGAAGTGAAACCACTTGGACAGTTAGCTTTAATTCATCTGACGCGTAAGAGGATGGTTACAGGCCAGAAGACAAAGCAGATCCACTCCAAGAAGTTGGCCTCAGTCCATCCGACGTGTATGTCAAACAGACAAGCCAGATACCTCATCTGATGTGTATATCAACCATACGATGTAGAATTCATTCGATGTGTATATCAAACATACAAGGTGGGCTGCCTTGGCAAGGAACTGGCTTATGACGGAAAGCATACCCTGTTCACAGTGGATGCCCTTCCATAGAACAACATGAACCTCACAATTGTCCTGGAGGACTTTACTCCCAATAAGTGTCACGAGCCATGCCTTGCCATCATTCACCACATTTTGTCAGCCCATGAGCATCGCTGTATGTAGCTCATCGTCAAGCGTAGCAAAGCAAGCATCACTTTCTGCATCATGATAAGCCACACCTGTAGATGAGCGTCGATTGAGGCCAGCGCCGGTGGTGCTGCCAACTCCTAGCGCTGGTTGCCTTTTTTGAGGTTTAACGCCGGTTGTGTCAGCACTCCAAACCATTAGCACCGGTTGTCTCAAGGCTGGCTGCACTTCATTTAACACTAGCTCTGTCACGACTGTTTGCTTCTCGAGACTCCTCGTCTTTCAAAGCTTAAGTTTTCTTACCTCCTTAATGGTTCACAATTTCCAAAGGTAAGCATACACCCTCCCTGTGACGGTTTACCTCCCGCAACCATTCGCTTTCCCTGCGATGGTTCATCTCCTACAACTGTACACCTTCCATGACGGTCCACCTCCTGTGACCATTTGTCTCTCGTCAAAACTTCTGCTACACTGCCAGAAACTCACTGAAAACCTTCCCGCCTGCGTTTTTCACCTAGACAACACCAAAACCTCACCGAAAGCTTTTAAAAACTTTGCTTAAGTCCTTGGAAACCTCTGCAACACCACTGACAACATCCAAAAGTTACCACAACCCCCGGGAAACCCCTCAGAACTCCTTGGAAAACTCCCAAGATGTGCGAAAATTCTCACTGTCCCACTTCCCACCTCTTCTGCCCTCAAAAATACTAAGGCTGGAGCTCTTCCCTCCACCGAAAAGTCCCCTGTGCTAAAAACCTCTCTCTGCAACTTCATCAAATTCTTAGCGAAGCCTGCTCACTGAAGGCCTTCCCTACAAAAACCCCTTGGAATCCCACTGTTTGTCGAGAACCTTCCCTACAAAACCTTTGTTAGAGTCCCACTGCTTGCCGGAACTTCAACTGAACACCCTCTCCTCACTGTTAAGAAAATTTTCGCTTAAGGTTTTTTACCCTTGGTGAATAGTGAGGGGAAATGGGATTTTACCCCCTTATATAGACCATACTACCATCAAATGCCCCTCACAAACTGAGAATTCCAATCACATCCAAGGGAAGCCAAGCGATGATTAGCTGGGTCGAGCTTTGACTCAAGGCCTGAGGTAACTCTCATCGATTCATGCGCAGCGCTGGGTGAATTCTAAACAACCCTAGAGTTGGTTGACTTGGTGTCGGGTTAATTCCAAACAACCCTAGCGCTGATTCACTCTGTGTCGGGTGAATTCCAAACAACCCTAGCGCCGATTGACTTGGTGTCGGGTGAATTCCAAACAACCCTAGCGTCGGTTGACTTAGCGTCGGGTGAGTTTCGAAACGACCTTAGCACCGGTTAACTTAGCGCCGGGTGAGTTTCAAAACGACCTTAGCACATGTTAACTTAGCGCCGGTTGTGTTCAAACAATATCACGGGTCGTTCACAACGCCGACTGAGTTCTTAACAACCCAATGCTGGTTGTGTTTTTGAGAACTTAGCGCCTGTTGAACACTCGCAAGAAACCATTAGCACTACACTTGATGCTGGCTCTATTTCAAGCAGCCTATTGTCACCTACTTAAGGCTGAAGCCTTGTGCGTCCTACCACTATCCCTAGTGGAGTTGCACCTAAGCCATGACCAATCATCCCCAATGAAGTTAGGAGCTATCCCTCCTCCCCATAGGAGTCACACCTAAACTGCAGGCCATTTTATCCCTAGTGGAGTTGGGGTCATTTTTACCGCTTCAATTCTCGGAGGGTCTGTTTCACACCAAGCTATCTTATCCCCAGGAATTTTGGTTTATCTATTCTCCATAGAGTCCCATCTTTCACCCCAGAGAGTACACTTACCCCCCTAAGCCCTGATGAAGTCCGCTTCTGTTGGTCATCCTTTGTCAGGTCACCATTTCCATCTGAGCCTTCAGCTTGTGAATGGTCTTGACCATTTTATCCCTAGGGAGTTAGACTATCATCCACAGACCTATTCCCCATGGATGAAGGTGACCCAAGCACGGTCCGTGCTGCAAGACCTTAAACTGCACAGCCATGGTCCGAACTATCTGACCTTAAACTGTAGCGGAGGTCTAGTTGCACGACCTTAAACTGCACAGTCCTTGTTGTATGACATTAACTGCATAACCACGGTCCAGCTATATGACCTTAAACCATACTCTACGTCCTAGCCGCATGAAGATAAAAGGCTCAGTAGTATGGTCCGAACTATATGACCTTAAATTGTAGTGGAGGTTTAGTTTCATGACCTTAAACTGCTCGGTCCTAGTTGTTTGACTTTAAACTACGTAACCACGGTCCAACTGTACGACCTTAAATCACAGTGCACATCTTGTCTGCATGACAATAAACTGCTTTGCACAAGTCCCGAAGGTATGACCTTTAAAACTTGCCTCCACATACGCGCACACGCCTTTACGTGCACTTTCACACACGCCTTCCCTAACCTACTTGTTAGTGTCAGCGCACCACCTTCATTAACTCCCCAGAAAGTTCATTCACTTCATCACCATACCTCATTCCCCAGTGAGTCTCACCTGCGCTCACAAAACGGTGAACCATCCCTCCATCCATACTCGTTGTAATTTAGTGGGTCACCATCATCCACTCACATTTCATACATCATTCATCTTTCATAGGTAGCCTAATGCCATTTCCTTAAGTGAGTCAAACCACCACCATACTCACTTCATAGCCTCCACAGACTGCTATTCATCACCTCCACAGTCCAGCTGTATGACCATAAAACCATAGTGCACGTCCTGGCCGCATGACGTTAAACTATTTCATATAGGTCCCCGAGGTATGACCTTAAAACATGCCTTCACAAAAAAAAATGATGATGAAATAATGGGCATGGTATATACCTGGACAAGGAAACCCCATGAGTAAAAATGACGGACGGGCATGGTCATGAAACCATTAGTAAAAGAGTTCCATGAGAAATAACGGGCATGATGTACACCTGGATAAGGGAACGCCATGAGTAAAAATGATAGACGGGCATGGTCATGAAAGCATGAGTAAAAGAGTTCCGTGAATAAAAAACGTGCATGGTGAAAACCTGAAAGGCCATCGTGAGTAAAACTGGATGAAATGGTTGGACATAGCCGCAAGGTTATGGGTAAAAGAGCCCCAAAATGAAAAGAAGTTGGTGAAAACCGTCTCTACGGGGCTACTTCCCAAAGTCAAGTAAAAATTCGTAAAGGACGCTTGGACCAATAAACAGGTTGATGCAGCATTCACCTCAAAAAGCGGCTTCAACCCTCACTCAAAGAAAAATCCCTCAAAAGTACCAGCTTCAAGGAAAAGATTATGACAGCCTGAGTCCAGTTGTAAAAGGACTCGAAAGACAGAAGACTCCCCAAGACGGCAAGACAAGTCTCATGAGGAAGAATGTTACTACCACGAGGTCATAAACATACTCTAGAAATAAACATTACAAAGGCAAGAAACTTACAAAACTAGGGTGAAATCAGCCAGAGACATTAGCTCGCCTAGCCAGTAGGACCAGACATTCTGGATCGGCTAATCAACCTGCCCCCGACTAGACTTGGTAGACGAGACCTACAGTGTTACTCTGAACGTCAAAAGCAAACCTGGTGTAGCAGCAAACAGCACCGACCAAAAGCAAACCAACAAACCTAGACCAAATGGTAATAATGCCCTTCTCCCCATGCATGAAATGTGCATGCCTTCTCCTTCTCTTAAGGACCTTCTCCCCATGTACGAAATGTGCATGCCTTCTCCTTCTCTTATGGACCTTCCCCCCATGCATGAAATGTGTATGCCTTCTCCTTCTCTCGTGGACTTTCTCCCCATGCATGAAATGTGCATGCCTTCTCCTTCTCTTATGGACCTTCTTCCCATGCATGAAATGTGCATGCCTTCCCCTTCTCTTATGGACCTTCACCCTATGCATGAAATGTGCATGCTCTCTCCTTCTTCTATTATGGACCTCTCTCTCCATGAGGCTAGGTGATAAAGTAGCACAGTCATCATCCTTCCAAGGTAAGAAACTGACAAAGCTAAGGTGAAATCAAACCTGGTGTAGTAGTAAACAAACACCGCTAATTTGTCTCTTCTCACCCTAAAGTCTCAATAGACGGACCCACGAACAATGCATCCCTACGTTTAAGTAGCCTAGTAACAACATTACGTGAATCTCCTCGACGTTCACGTGGTCCTGTGGCTAGGAAGAAGAAAAGTAGAAGGCAAAGAAATTTTTTGAAATGATTGTCCTTGTTTCTTCTCTTGAAGCACAAAATTCGATGGGGCAAGCTGTTTGAACGTATTTTTCAGCACCTTGGTCCCTGATAGGAAACAGGTCAATAAAGCTTACAAAACAGTGGAAATTCTCGACAGTCTCAGAATGGCCCCAGAATTGGTCAAGATCTTTATCAGCACTTCAAAAGACCACTTGCCAAGTTTCATTGCGATCAGACATGTCTAAGGTAGTGACAAAAAAAAAACAATTTCAGCAAAATTGGTCTCTAGCACCCTGAAATGGACCTCGTAACTAGGGCTATACTTTTGGTGCTTCAAATAGCTGTGGACTATCGCCATTAGATTTGGCATAGATGAAAACCCTTGTGGGTCAAGTTTTGGCTTAATCGGACACTCCAAGACAAAGTTATGAGTAAAATACCGAAAAGGGGTAGGCCGCACACTATTCCTGTGTGGTGTGGCCACTCTGTACCAAAACACCTTTAAAGGTTGCTGTTTTTATAGTCACAAGAAGTCACTTTCAAGGCGTATAACTCACTTGTCCCATGTTGGATAGCTCCCAAATTTGGGGAGCGTGTTCGTCTCATCAAGACAAGGCGTTCGATATGTGGTACGCCCCGTGTCGACACCGGAGCAGAGAGAAAAACTAAATGAAAATCACTTATCCATGAAGGAAGTTGCAAAACATTTAGTAGCAACATGCCTCGTTCGAGCAGCTAGATCACGACGTTCGAATCCCTGATTGGCACGAAACTAATTGCATTATGTGTGTGAGTTCTAAGGCTATCTCTGGTTCGAAGCTTTCGTACGATGAACGGTTGGATTTCACACAAGAAGGCGTCAAAACTGCTGTAAATTCCAGCCACCGGATTTCAAGAAAAAACTCAAGATGACAAAATCTTCATCCGGGCACGAAATCAAGTTGCGTTCATTGCAATGTGTTCGGGACGGCATGCTTAGTGTGATTCAATGAAAAAGCCACGAAGAAACATCAAGGAACGAGCACACAATTGATCCAAAGGTTTCAAGATTCATCCAAAATTCATGGCTCAAAAACATGATTCATGGCTCGAAGTTGGTATCAAATGATCGTCATGCCAAGCTCTATAAGAAAACAATAATCTTTCGATCAAACGGGCATCAGAAGGACCTCAGGTTAGCCACGAAAGATCATGTAAGTTCTTGGGCAGCAGCAAGGACTGTTCTGAAATTCCATACATTGTTTGGCAGGGGCAAAAAGTCTTTTTGTACCCATTTTTTGAATTTCTTTAAATGAAATTAAATTGTAATTATCTTCAATTCTGGGTAGCTTTTGGGCGTACACCCACGTTTTAGCCCAATTCTATATAAACAAGCAATGCCTCATTGTACAAAGGACGAATTCATTATTCTTGGATCAAGCATTAAAATTATGATTGTTGCTTGAGTTTGGGGGTATGTTTTGGAGAGAGAGAGGAGAGAACCCTTTTGATAGATTCCTTTCTCTCTCCTCCCCTTTTCTCATGTTTATCTTTATCTCTCTTTCTTGTCTCTATCTCTATCTCTCTTCTTCTCATCTCTATCCATCCCCTCTCTTCTATCACAGCAGGTGAAGCCTAGCATTGGTTTGATTCTCCCTCTTCTCTTCTGTCACAGTCGGTGAAGCTTAGCACCTGCAGGATTTCTCTTACTTCTCTTATCTCACAGTCGGTGAAGACTAGCAACGAATGGATTTCTCTCTCCACTCTCTACCACATTTGGTGAAACCTAGCACCGACTGGATTTCTCTCTCTCTTCCATTACAATTGGTGAAGTCTAGTGCCTGTTCGATCTCTCTCTCCTGCTTCTCTCTCATTACAACGGCGCAAGCTTAGCACCAGTTGGTTCTCTTCTTCTCATCTCTTCTAAATCAATCGACGAAGCTTAATGCTGACTGCTTTTTCTTTCTCTTCTTCTGACTCAGCTGGTGAAGCATATTGTTGACCACTTTTTCTCTATCTTCTGACTCAGTCGATGAAGCCTAGCACCCACTGCATCTTCTCTCTCTGCTCCTTTATATAACACAATCAGTGAAACCTAGCGCAGACTGTATTTTCTCTATCTTCTTTCTAAACACAGTCAACAGTGCTTAGCAACGACTACGTCTTCCTTCCCTCTCTCTCTTTTATCCTCTCACCTTTCTTACTCTTCTCTTCCTTTTTTTTCCCTCCTCCCTTCTGTTCCTTTCTTCTCTTCTTATTCTTTCCTCATAGCCTTAATTATGTTATTTCGTCATTCGACTAAGTGGGATTGAGGTTAGCCTCTCATGGTAGTCTTGACGTCTAGCCATAATGTTGTTGTGTCAGGATTATTTGGCCCGATTTATTGCCATAAGAGACTGACCATCGTGCCTAGGTAGTCGATATTGCTAGCGACGTCTAATAGTAATCCTATGAGCTAGTCCTAGTTACTGAGCTCGTTTTGCTACCACGTCAAGCCAATTATTCACCGGCTTTGTCATCGCTTTGATCCTCTCACTCAATCGAATTCTTTTCTCCCCGTCCTTCTTCTCTTCTTCTTTTTGAATGCGCATGCTTGTGTACGTTCATCAAAGAGGAAAAGGGTGAGGTCTGACCGACCTGTCTTATAAAATTTTCCATATATGTGCGTGATTGCAGAAAATAAGAAGAATACAAGTCAAGAGAGGCGATTCCGAACCAGTTTTATTACTAGGGGCTTTCTTCATGATCTAAGAGGGTGCCCAAGCGAGTCAGCCCCGAACCCACCTTAAATTCCTCTCACACTAGTTGACAACACCTGCCCCCGTTCTCGAACGAGGTTCCTGGAAGAGTGATCTACAAAACATCCCGGGTGTTCCCTCGAAACTCGAGACACATGCCGCCCGATCCTCAAAGGGATCCGGAGGGCGAGATCGAGGCACCAAACTAGACACTGTTAGTGTCACCCAAAAAATTTATTTTGGTTATTATTTATTTTTATTTAGTTAAAATTGATGAAATAAGGCTACAATAAACTTGGAAGAAGCAGGAAAAAAATTATTTTTGATGAAATAAATAAAAACAGAGTAAAACGGAACAGTGCATTTAAGATAGATCTGTATCAAGTAAAATATTGTTTTTGGTATTTTTAGAAATTTTATTTTGATTTGAAATTTTTTTAGCTGTCACAAGAGAGACCTAGAGAAGATCAACAAAGTTTCAGATGATTCTGAAACTTTTAAATTTAAGCGATTTGGGCGGCACTGGTGGTGTCGCCCAGGTGATACTGAATCTTGGTCACAACAGATGTTTGGGACCTTTTTTTACGGTAGTCAGTGAAATAAAATTGTATTTTGGCGCTTAGATCAAGCTCAAAAGGCCCCACGGTGGGCACCAAACTATTTACAATGTAAAATCTGACAAACCTTCCGACGAAGATCTCTCCGATCCTGACACCTTAAACTGATGAAAAGATGTGGTAGAGAAAGTGGGACAAATCGAATTCAGATATGAGGCCAGATATGCCTGGAGATGAGAAGATCTGCTCTCAAATCTATGGCAGAGCCAGCATGATCCAAAATATCAAAATGCGATTTTAAAGCAAATGAACAGATCAAAATAAAATAAGAACCAAATAGTAAGAAAGAAAAGCAAGAAATGATTTGAGAAATTATTCCACCCGCGTTTTTATGAGGTTGAGAGGGAGGTTCAAACCATCGAGCTTCTCACCTTGACCCAAGATCTAGATGAACATGTGGATCAATTCATATCAAGGTGGAGAGTTTTGGCTGCTCGCCATCCCAATCCCATGGCTGAGAAGGAAGCAGTTCAGACCTGTGTGTGAAACATGCGACCTGAGATCGCTCTACATGTTGAAGCCTCCAATCCAATCTCCATGTCAGAGCTGATCTCTAAGTTAGTTCGCATAGAGAGTTTGTCACGCCACCATGGAGGATCTCGACAACAACCTTCAAGCTCGAGGAATAATCGGGCAATGGTAACTCTCGGATCAATACCAGAGGCAACCAACAAAGAGGAGTGATCAGTGCGGCCGTCACCATTAGTGGTCCAAATAAGGCTGCCTCTCAGACCATGGACCTCTCCAAAGGGGTAGGCACAGCAACAACAACGTCTCAGGCAGGCAAACAACAGCAATCATACAATCAGGTTTAATCGAAGTGATTATTGGACTAGCCATCAGAACAAGGTTTATCCTTTTGAAAAGGAATGGGGTCCTGCACTGCTCCAACTATTGCTAGAATAGAACATGATTGAGCTACCAGGGATTAAGTTTCCCGATCAAGCTGGCCTCAATACGCATACAAGATATTGTGCTTATCATTGAATGGTATATCACTCCACAAAAGAATGCTACACATTGAAAGACCTCATCGAGGCTCTGATCTAGAAGGGTCAGATCAAGCTCAAAGAACTCAAGAAAGCATGCAATGCAACTGAAGCTCCCCACGTGGTAACAGTACAGGAGAAAGACAAAAGCGCGTGCCCTTCTGATAAGCTGTCAACAGATATTCTCCATGCTCTGTTCCGATAAGGACTCATCTCACCAAAGCAGACGAGGAAACCTAAGTGCCTTGCTCACGGGACTGAGAATCACTGGTGCCCGTACCATCAGAAATGGGACCATGACCAGAATGAATGTTATGGGTTCGAAGCTGTGGTTGTGGAAAAAGTCCAGAGGGTTCACATTGCTTACGTCGAACACCCTCAAGGCACTTTGTTCATTCAGGAGGACATTTCAACGCGAGACTCTCGGAAGAAAGCCTCTAATCCCACAGAACCCTCGACTCCCCAGCCATGGAAAGTCCATCATGGGGGAAGCAGGCTCAAGTCTTTAAATTAGAAGCTATTCGTCATGCTAGGGTTGTCTCCTAACCTAGCAAGACGAACCAAGCATACACAAGGGTAGCCAGGAGGAGACGAGCATTAAGGGCTGCTCACAGAAGAACAAAGCCACCGATCGAGCCAGAATTCCTCAGGCCTCTTCTTCCCTTGCCGACCCTACAAGACTTCATACCGGTCGCCATCGACCTTATTCCTCTGTCTCATCAAGAGGATACCCTTGGGTTATCTCTTACTCGGGGCATGTCCAATGAGGGTGACGACATTAAAAGCACCCCCCAATTGTCTAAGCAGGGGAAAGACCCAAAAGAACCCCAGCACACGTCCAACTTTGGTGATGACGTAAAAATCAGTCGAAATCGGTCAGATGAGGGGAACGATCATAAAAGTCCCTCACCTACTGACCCTTCTCCCTCTTCCGCTTCTTCTTATTTTTCTTATCCTTCCTCTTCTACGTCTCCTGCAGGTACAACCTTGAAATGTCCAGACTTTGAGGCTCTTGACCGAGCTTGAAGAAAGCAATATAAGCAGAACGCACCGGAGACGGCTGAAAATGATGTTCGCCCAGGCCACTACATTCTTGACAGTTGTTGATGCCTTGATAGTCGAGCTAAGGCAGACCCATCTTCTTCCATCAAGAATCATAAAAGGTCAAAGCCGAAGCATCAACCAGCACGAGACAAATAAGCCTAAGGTCAGGGCAAACACTGCAACCTCCACCTGAAAAGCCAGGCATCCTGAAGTTCCTTGATCCGCCACTTCTCCCTTACCAAAATACTTCAGACGACTTACCCATCCTCCAGCTCCCTGGGCTACTTCCTCACCCAAATACCTCAGGCAATCCACCTCTCCTCGAATTCCTCGGGATGCCTCTATTCTCGTACACCCAAACGCCTCCTAAACCTCAACCTCAAACTCCCACTCCCCCAAAACAACCTCTTCCTCCCCAATTCACTCAAACTACCCAAACTAAGATGGCTGCGCAATCAAGCTATCCACCAGGCCAAAATAAACCTTCTCCACCTAAACCTTCTCCTCAGCTTACCATACCATCCAAACCAGTGGCAGGACCAGGAGCGCAAGAAGCTGACAAGGAAAAGGTGAAATATAATGTGATAGGGCACCTAAGGAAGCTTCCAGCCCTTCTCAGCATCTATGATGCCCTCATGCTCTCAAGTGATTACCGTATGGCTCTGGTTCAGACTTTCTAATCTAGAGGTGTACGATACCGAGGTGGAACCCATTGAGGTGGATCCAACAATCTTAAGTGGATGCATGGCGATCACCTTCTCAGAGGATGATTTGCAATTGGGATAAAATTTCACAATCGCCCTCTCTTTGTGACTGGTGAGCTACATGCATGCCCCATCAACTAAATTATGTTGGATGGAGGGTCAGCAGTTAACCTTATCTTATGGAGAATCCTCACTAGATTGGGATTAGGATGTGAGGATCTCACTCCGACTCATATCACAGTCCAGGGGTTCAACCAATCAGGCAAAAATCTGGCTGGCACAGTCCGCCTTTGTCTCAAGATTGGTGAATTAAATGATTACACCCAATTTCATATGATCGACACCGACATAGCTTACAACATCCTTCTCGACTGCCTATGGCTCCATGATCAGGAGGTGGTTCCATCCACATTGCATCAGTGCTTCAAGTATAGTTGAGGTTGAAGAAAGTATACGGTATATGCTGATGGAAGACCGTTTCCTATAGCCAAAACTCACTATGCTGATGCAAAGTACTACTTCACAGATTCGGTGTCACCCCAAAAGTCAAATGATGGTGATCCGAAGTCTTTAAGGAAGACAGAACCCTCACCTCATGAAGATGTTGAAGATATTGGGAGAACAGTTGTTAGCATGTTTAAAGAGGAGGAAAGAAAAGACAAAACTCTCCCTCTAACTCCCATTCATCCCAGGATGTCATCACCCATCATCCCTGAGGAAAATCCATTTTCCCCTGACGATAAGGTTTCCCCCTCTGCTGCTAGTATGGAGCAACTTGTGCAAGAAGAAGAACCAGAAGTCACCCTTGAGACTGAGGTTAAGTCATGGGGATAGACCTCCCAGTCCCAAGGGTCACCTATATGTCGGACCATCAAAAAGTCCTGTACGTCCCCATTGCACTCTTGGAAGCAGAACTAACACATTAGCCACCCCAAAAGGTTTTGTGTTTCCTTGAGTCTATCACAAAAGAGCAGTTAAAGAAAGGACAACCCTCTCGCCCTCAAGAGCATGATCTCCTGGCAGAGTTAAGAAGCGAGGTTCTCAGTCTCAAGAAACAATTGGGGGTTATGCGTATTGCTTCAAAACATGTAAAAGGAGTTCGGGCCTGAGACCAAGAGCTACGACAGGCTTGGGGTGAATGCACCTCAAATAGAATCCAAAGCCCCTCCTAATTGGACTATTTACAGCGAGCAGGCTCAGCACATTATGAGAACAATGAATTACGAGCCCATGCTCTATCAAACTTTAAGAGGAGAAGAATCAACTGCTCCCCCATTCGTGGTCATTGAAGCTACAACGACTTGTCATAAAAGGAAGCAAGATAAGCAAGGTGTAGGGTATTCCTCCATGTCTCATTCCATGAAGGGGCAGGAACGATGAGCAAAAGTAAGAGATAGAGTGCAGAGAAGCAAATGGAAAAAGAAAAAAAAGTCACGCAACATACTGGAGAAAAAGGAGAATTTAATTCATGAACCAAGGGGATGTTACAAGTGCCACAATAAAAACAAGAGAAAAGAAGAAGAAAATAAAGTGACACTTTCAAAATCGATCAATCACTTCATTGATCTTTCCCCTGTATGTTGCAACAGATATCTTAGCTTGTTGGATCCCTCCCTTCAACTCAGCTACCATCTCAACCTCATGCTCCATCTAGGCAGTCCCTTTCTCTAGGGAGTACTCAAGGGTCAAAATATTATCGGTAAGCACCTTATCCTTTGCTTCCCATGCTGTTGTCTCCTCCTCCAATTTATCAAGCTTTCGTGTTAGTTTCACTATCTCCGCCTTCAGAGTCATCGCCTTTTTGTGGCGAGCAATAGCCTCCTCAGCAAGGTCGGATCTTTGGGAAGCCGCAGCGTCCTTTTTCTGTAATTGAGCCTCCACCAATTTGTGATGGTGTATGACCAATGACTTCAAAGAATCTAATTGCAAACTCTTTAGCCGCTGTGCAGTTTCCTCCTCCTACAAGGCCTTTATTCTCCACCTTTCCAGCTCGTTTATTATCGAAATATGGGAGGGCATCTGGTGCACCACCTAGAAGGACAATCTGCCTTAACTTCTAGATTGCATTGTCAAGCTCAGTAAGAGGCAAGTCCTTCAGTCTCTGCACGCCTAGATGAAGCATATCCATGATTATGCCAGACATCCCACTAAAACTAGGCCTGGACGACGCTACTGGGGCTGCTGCAATAGAAGGAGCATCAGTCTCAACGGTGGGGCTTGAAGGGATGATTGCCATGTGAGTCACTGTCTCTTCTTGAGCAATTGTTAAGCTCAAGGTCTCATCATCTGCAGATTTCGAGGGGGCCCCAGTCTCAAGATGCTCGGCTCCCACGGTATTAGCCTCCTCACCTAGCCTTTCAATCTGACCATTAGTAGGTTTAGTCCCTTCAAGGCCAACTTCTTCTCTCCTCCCCTCATTGTCTGGAGCAGCCTCAACAAGGTATTTTCCCTTGCTTTAAGCTTCACCTGCTGGAGACATCACCTCAGCCTCGGTAAGTCCATAGCTCACCTTCTCCCTTTGGTCTTCATCTTCTAAGACCACCACTTCAGCTACAGCCTCTTCTACCTGGCCCGCATCTTCTATAGCCAGAACTTCTATCATAAAAAGCTCAACTCCCTCATCTTCCTTATCTATGCCCTCTGAGGCCCTAGTCTCTGAACTCTCAAAAGGGCTTGGGTCAGCACTACCCATAACTCCATCACTCAGAGCAGCAACTTCTTGACACTTAGGCGTTTCTTCAACTATAGCCTCTACTTTGGTTGAGGCGACGATCTCTTGAGGATCAAAGGCCTTGTCAATTTTAGGTTCTTCCTTTGGAGCATCAACTCTAGCACCTTCATTTTCAAACTCATTAATCTCTATTGGAGCCATATCTGACTCAGCAGTCGTTTTGGGAATTTCGGGCACCACCCCAAGATTAGGTGTCCCATCTCTATCAAAAGCAATGATGCTGGGCCCAGAAGGGCCAGAGTTATCTACCACAGTCTTCGAAGAGGTCGAAAATAGCTCAGGAGTGGTAGAAGGTGACTCAAAAAGAGTGGAGGGTTACTCGGAAGGAGCAGCAGAGAATTCTGAAGAGGCAGAAGATGAAGAGCCATCAGCTGGTTTTAGGATTGCAGCAAGTCTTCTAGTCCTGCATTTTCGAGTATGCCTAACAGCTCGAGGCGGAGCACGAGTGACAGCAGGGACAACACGCTTCCTCTTCTTTCTTACTCCCAGTGCATGAACAGCTGTCTAAAAGCTCCTCCCTCGAGAAGAGCCTGTAACAAGAGCACTATGAGGCCACTTCCTATCAATGCGTTCAGGTCTTGGATTGGACACCCTTCAAAGACCTGGGACCCTTTGACCCTCCATCCATTCAAAGATGGAGGTGAGGTTATTAAAAAGGCTCCCTGTCCTCTTCTCCATAGCAAGAAATTGCAGTGCTGTTTCATCCGTCGCTATCTCACGAGTTATCCTAAGAGCCTCCCAATTTAAAGGGTAGTCCAAGGAAAAAATCTCTCCTAGAGGGGGGGGTTCCTAAGTATCCTCTTCTGCCTGGTATCCCGGCACCAATTTCTATTCACCCCTTTCTGGGTGATCAGCCTCCATGTACCCTCAGCTGGTAATTCTCCACCAGTGTGCATAGGCCATGGTCGCCTGGGCCCTTCTGCCAAAATGGGGTACCACATACTTTCTTACCTCAGTCATTTCTGAACAAGTGGACCATGCGGTACGGATCTGCTGTGGCAGCCATGATTCATGGAAAGTCCCTAGCTCTTCTTTCCTGTCAGTGTTCACTCTGCCCTGGATTTTTCAAAGAACACAGAAAAGGGACAACCCTGGTCAACCCCATGCTAATGAGCAAACGGAAGGGGGAAGTACCCTTCAAGTATGGCATTGTGAGGGGTTCGATAGGTCAAAACGCCGCCTCTGACACTCAAAATAAACATGAGCTCCTTGATGGTTGTGGGCGCACCATCTAGCTCCTTGCCCATTTCATCAATGAAGGCATGGTTAGTAAAGCCTCCAACTAGAAGGCGACCGGATGCATACTGGAGAACTCATTTCCAAACAAGTTATGAGCCTCCCTCGGGCTGTGAAAGATAGCCTTCTGCCTAGCAATCCTCATCAAGAAGGGGCACATCCTCTCTCCCGTGCTCGGATGTCAAACATAAATGATAGGGAAATGAGCTCCTAGTCAGCCGTATTCATAATGGATGGGGAATGGTGTTTTGAAGTCCCTGGGAAAGCTTCACCAGTAAACTCACTGGGGCCAAGCTCTCGTCCCTTTGGAAGGTTCTTGAGGTCAGGAATTCTATTTGAAGGTCCGGCCAACAGACTGACTTTAAACACTCACTGCCATGTGGAAATTACCAAGACATAAGGCTATCACTACGTGTGAAAGGCGCTGACTAGCACGGCGCATGACTTAACGCCACTTGCATGAAATAAGGCCAAACGCCGGCTGTGTTTGTTGAGGACTAATGCTGGGTGACCTAACGCCGACTGTGCTTTCTGAAGGCTAATACCAGGTGCGTTTTGAAAGCTTAACGTCAGCTATGTTTGCCAAAACCCAACACTGGTTGTGTTCTCTAAAGGCTAACGTTGACTGTGTCTTTAGGATTATCGTCGCTTGAAGCAATGCAACTCGTATCTCTCGCACGTGCCAAAGACTGCACATGTGTCACCTTGAGCCTTGGGAGCACCGCCTGACAACCGTCGGCCATGATGTGGCCTGACACACATTCTCGCAAATGCGGACTGAGACTCTTCGTCTCCCACGACCGTCCGCCTTCTTGTGGCTATTTGCTTTCATTGCGACCTTCAGCTACTCGCTGGGAAAGCACTCCCACTCACCAGAAAAACCTTGTTGTTACTCTCCCACTACTCCCTGATAATGTAGACCACCGGGAAACAACCAGAAACTCACGAAAATGCCCAGCGACCCTCACCTGCCTCTTTCCCACCTCTCCGATGACCTAGAACCCCTATCAGAATACTTTTGCAGTCCACCGATGTTCTCCTTTCTTCACTTGGATCCTCTCTTCCTCAGCAGAAACCTTAGCACTTCTTGGCAAACTCCTACAGACATCCTACTGAAGCCACTAACCTTGTCGGAATACCTGTGTTTCTTTGCCCTTACCGAAATCCCCACGTCGGAAGTTCTTTCTCTCTCTCACTCTTACTATTTGAACTTCCGTAAAAAATAGTAAAATGGGGCTTTCCCCCCTCATATACAAAACACTTGCCCAAGGTGCCCCTCACAAGGCAAGAATACCAGACAAGTCTCTGAAGGCCAAACGACAATGGGGTGAGCCGGGTATGGTCAGACCCGAGACCCAAACAGATACTTCTTAACGCTGATCGCCAACCTTCAGATTGGCAAAGGTCGAACCAAGTTGAGCTGAGACCCGAGGCCCGAACGCAGGCTAATGCCAGTTGTAGTCTCCATCGCCGCCTGTAACTAACGCCGTGTGCAACCAACACTTAACGAAGGCTAACGTCGGTTGTTTTCTATCGCCACGCATGAGTAACGCTGCATGCAGCCAATGTTGTGCGTGTCGTTGGCGATTGCTATCACCATGCATGTCAATGCTACTGCCATGTGTGTTGCTGCAGTCCGTGGCTAGTGCCGCGCATGTCTGAATCTGGTCACCTCTATGAGTGTTTTACAAAACTCCCCAGTAGCAGTTACACAGGTGCTACAGCCCATTATCCTTAGTGGAGTTAGGTGTAAGCCAAAAAGGTCACTCCCACCCATTTGATCCCTAGTGGTCAGTCTTTCAACAAGCTATCTTACTCATAGGGAGTCAGGTTACCTTCCATAAGCCTATTCCCCATGGAGTCGGCTGATTGCTAAAACTGGAATGTTGGACTGCTAGTTGACCATCATGGTTCACACGACTGAGATCGACTAGTTAGAGATTTGAGTAGAGGCCTTATTCTTGTTGTGTCAACTGGATTTGAGGTTAACCCCTATGTCTTGGAGGATTGCCCCCGGTCTGACCCCTTGACTATTCAAGGTGTTACGAACCTTACTAACCTGTTGGCTCATGACTTCTAAAGGTGGCCTTGAAGGTGGCTTAGACGGCTAAGTTTAGGTCCATGCAGGTCAAGAGTGGGCTCACTGACACGAGTGCTATGGATTATTTGTGAGGGAGCACTGTGACGGTGTCTCTCGGACTGACTAGGTTCTCTGGATCTAGACTGAGTTGGGATCATAGGGTTAGACCTTGCTCTACTATGATCCTGGTTCATGATTCCTAGTCTTGGTGAGATCTAAACTCAACACCACATGGTTGACCAGTTATGTCTCTAAGGGAAAAAACTAAGATCTGGGGTAGGACTTGATTGGATGAAACCTATTAGACTTAATAGGTTTTGGTTTGAACCCTGAACTAGGGTAAGCCTAGTCTAGCTCTAGAGGAAAATCTAAGCTGATACCTATGCTAGAACTTAAACTAAGACCCAGACTAGATGGGTACGATCCTCGGCTCGGACCAAGAGTGGGTCTAGGTTCGGACCTGGGTGTGAGCCTGGTTCGGACCTGGACTGAGCTGAATGCAAGCCTGAGCTTGGACCAAGATGGTCCTGATAATCAAACTGGGTGTGGAACCAGACTGGACCAAGAGGGCCTAGGTTCGGACCTGGGTGTGAACCTGCTTCTGACCTGGGCTAAGCCGGGTATAAGCCTGAACTTAGACCCAAAGAATTTTGATGATCAGACTAGGTATGGACCCAAACTGGATCAGAGATTAGCTAGGAACGAGCCTTCGGCTCGAACCAAGAGGGGGCTAAGGTTCGAATCAAGGTGAAACCTGGTTCGGACCTGTGCTAAGTTAGATACAAGCTTGGACTTGGACCCAAAGGGTTCAGCTCGGACCAAAAGCAGGTCTGAACTGAGATATAAGATTAATCAACAAAAGAGCAAGTACTCACACGAAAATGTTTGACCTCGACTAATATTATACGTAGGCAGGGCTTGAGAGTGGGTTTCTAACTACAGAAATGCGGCTAGGCGGATATAGGTCCCCGCAAAGGTCCTGGCGTCTTGTTATAGGATGTTCACCAGGTCCTACTATACACGGAGTTGCTTTGAGGCAAAGTATTAAAAAGAGGCGCTCACAGTTAACACTACGCGAATCCCAACCGCTTCGACTCTCAGAGCTAAGTTCCCTTCACACCGTTAACGCGAAGTTTGGGGGTTTTCAAAATATTTGTTTGTTGATTTCTAGAGCACTCCCGGTCCGATGTGTGCTGGACTGTGTAAAGAAGCACGCAATTAACATAAAGTCAAGCACACAATGCGCACAAAAAAAGCAAGGAAATAAGGGAGTGCTCGACACTAGCCGTGCCAAGCGATGCACGCTTCGAGGCGAAACTCGCTCGAAGCATAGTATAGATGGAGGGGTAAGAACCCCTAAGAAGGTAAAGTCAGAACAATGAGACCAGACACAGTCCGTGCTAAGTCGAGCGTGGCCCGAGTCGAGGGTAACTCGAACGGGATATGGTTCAAGAGGGTGCAACTAACCCTCGACGTATATTTATTTTATTTTTATTTTTTATTTTTATATATTTTAACCTTGATGAAATACAGTTAAAATAAGCATGGTGAAAGCAGGGACAACATGGTTTCAGTCAAAATTAACAAACTAAACTAAAATAAAAAAAAGAGTTAGAAACAACATAGACCTATTTGAAGGAAAATATTTTTTTTATATTTTAGAAAGTTTATTTTAAGTCAAAAATTGCTCAACAGGGAGCCAAAAGTCCCTAGAATATTCATGTGGGGTCTTATAATTTTTTTGGGACCTTTGCAGTTGGACGATACGTGTGGTGTCGCCTGAGTAGCACTATTAGTGTCGCCCCCGCAGGGCAGTGTTGCCCAAAAAATTATTATTCTTATGTTTTCTATAGTTTTTTCTTGTCAAAATTGATGAAATAAGCCTACTTTAAACTTGGAAGAAGCAGAAAAAAAAAAATATTTATGATGAAATAAATTAAAATAGAGTAAAGAAAAATAGTGTCGACGGAACAGTAAAATATATTTTTAGTATTTTTAAAAATTTTATTTTTCTCTAAAAGTTTTTGATCAATTACCAAAGAGGCTTTGGAATAGATTTAAAAAGTTTTAGAAGAATCTAAAATTTTTTATTCTTTGGCGACACGGGGAGTGTCGCCCTGGATCTGGGTGACACGGGTGGGGTTACCCTGACAACACCACTGGTGTAGCCCAGAAAAAGTAGGTTTTTGGAGCACCAAAACCCTAGATCATAGTTACTGAAGATTCTTGGAACCTTTTGTGATAGAAAACAGCAAAAAACAGTAAATAAATATCATATTTTTGCGCTTGGATAAAGCCAAAAATGCCCCACAGTGGGTGCAAACTGTTAATGATGAAAAATCTGATATATCTTCCAATGAAGATCTCTCTGCTCTGATACCTTGAACGAATAAAAATAAATGATTAAAATAATATGGTAGAGAAGGTGGGACAAATCAAATTCAAATTTGAGGCCAGATCTGGCCAGAAACGAGCAAATCTGTTCTCAAATCTGTGGCAGAGCAAGCATGATCCAAAACATCCAAAACATGATCTTGAAGAAAACGAACATATCAAAATAACATGAAAATAATAAAGCAACAAAAATGAAAAGGGAGGAAAAAGGAAAAATGATACCGAACCGGGCCGGATGGCTCGGGCTCTCGAGCCTTCTAAGGCTCGCCTGTATCAAATCCCTTGGTCTAGGCTTTCTTTTAGCTTAAGGTTCGTCTTTGGAGGCTAGGACTTCTCTCTTAATTTTTCTGAGGTTTCTGTCTCGCTGCAGTTTTATGATCTCTATCTTAGGATTTTTCTCTCTATCTAGGGTTTTCTCTCTCTCTCCTCCTCCAAATGACCAAAAAGTAGCCTTATAGGGGTCAAAATCCACTGGGAAGGATATGCACGCTTAACACAAAAATCCCTCGATCAAATATGCACATATTGAGGGTAACGGATTTGAGCGGCACGGGTCGTGTCACCTGGGCGGCACGCTCCGGTCGCCTAACGTTTGGCAGCACGAGTCGTGTCGCCTTGGTGGCACGCTCCATGTTGTACACACAAATTTTTGTCCAAATTGAGATTTTTCATTTTTGGTGTGTTCCTTAACCTCTTGTGAAGCTCTTAGAGAAAATTTGGGTCAAAACAGATTTTTTTACTATTTTTGATGATTGTTTTGGTAAAACAAGCCAATTGTATGATGCCTTGAGCGACACTCCCAAGCCAAAAATTTTCCAAATTGATGTTTTTCAATTTGGGTGTCTTCCTCAGCCTCTTGTAAAGCTCTCAGAGAAACTTTGCGTCAAAACGGATTTGTTTACTATTTTTAATGATTTCTTTGGTAAAATAGGGCATTTATCGAAATCTAAGTCAAAACAAGGTTTCTACCAGGTTCCGGGCAGCCAGACTGGTTGTGGGTCACAAGGTAGGTTGTGTGAACTATGGATTTGGGTTTGCTAGGTTAAGTGTGATCCTAAGGATACAAGAAACCATGGAATTTGTCAGATGTAAAATGGGATGTTTACAAAGGGTCCTCCAAGAACGTCCTCTAAGCCTTGTTGCAATCCGACAAGACTAAGGTGGATCAAATGCCAAACCCGTTTTCAGAAATCTGCCTCTACCATATTGAAAAGAAACCACATAACTATAGCCCTATTTTTTGAGCTTCAAACGACCTCCAGATCGCTTCCGTTGGAATTAGAAGGTTCGAAAGCCCCCGGATACCAAATTTTTGGATATTCGGACACCCCTAGACCAACTTAAGGTTGACTTACTAAACAAGCTCAAACTTTGGGAAACAAGCTCATCCCGAGACGAAACAAGCTCCAACTTTGGGAAGATGTTCATCTCATTGGCCCGTCTGTTTCACATATGGCTCGCTTGATGGCGTAGCCTGAGCAGCGAGAAATCCAAGAGAGAAAATCACCATGGAAAAAAAAAGAGTTGTAGGAAATTGAAAGAAGAAAGTCCCTTTGATCATATGATCGGATCACGACACCTGCACATTTCGATCGGTTTGAGAATGGATGCGTCACAACCCCAAGGTCAGGAACTCCATTCAGGTCAAACCTCATGCATGATGAACGATCAGATTCATCGTATTTTAGGGACAAAAGAAAGAGGAAATTTTCAGCTACCGAAGTCTCAATTCCGACCAAATTTCCAAAAATCGAGAAAAGAATCATTCGGACACCAAATTGAGTCATTCTTGTTGCAAAATGTTCAGGACGACTTGCTCGTCAATCCGCAATAAAGGAATCGAGGAAAACAAACGATGAGCGAGGGAGATCTTAGATCCAAGCCTCCCAAGATCTCTACTATTTTACTGCTCAGAGTTAGCATCTGAAGACCTTGATTCATGGCTTAAAACTGATATCAAAATGATCCTCTCACTGAGCTCTCCAAGTTGCTGATACTATTTTGGCTGAACTGAACATTGGCCATAAGGACCCCATGACAGCCACAAGACGTTCACGTGAACTCATTGCCATGATAACGACTCATCTGGAATTTCTCAGCATGTTACGACCAAGGGGAAAAATAGTCATTTTGCCCCCATTTTTAGCATTTATTTAATTCAGCAAAAAATGTATTATTTAGCAATTAGGTTATCTTTTGAGCATCCACGCATGTTTCCCATGGTTGCCTATAAATATCCAGCATGCAATAACTCAAAGGGCCTTTAGGTCTCCTTTTAAACTCTGAGAGAGGCTCCTAACTTAAGGATCACCTCTTGATCTATTGGTGTAACTCTCGATTATGGTCAGTAAAGAATTCCCCCATTGTTGCAGATAATTTTGTTCTCTAGAGAGAGAGAGGAGAGATAATATTTTTGCTCACTGTCTGGTCATAACCGCCGAGCCAAGACCAGCTAAGTAACTTTCCTTCTTCCCTACGTGTGAGGTGAAGGGGGCGGCTGCCAAGCTGCCGGCCTCGTCATCTTCTCTTCATTCTTTCTCTCTCTCTCTTTCTTCCTCCCTCTCCTCCCCTCTTCGTCTCTCTCTCCTCTCTTCATTCTTTCTCTCTCCTTCTCCCTTTTCGCTCTCATGTCTCTCTTCTCTTTACCTCTTCCTCTCTTCATTCTTTCTCTTTCTTTCTTTCTTCCTCCCTCTGTTTGCTCTTCCTCTCTCTCCCCAGTCTTCATTCTTTCTCTCTCTCTTTCTTCCTCCCTCTCCTCCCCTCTTCATCTCTTTCTCCTCTTTTCATTCTTTCTCTCTCTCCCTCTCCCTTTTCCCTCTCTTCTCTCTTCTCTTTGCCTCTTTCTCTCTTCGACTCTCCCTTTTCTCTTTCTCCTATCTTCTCTTTGCCTCTTTCTCTCTCTCCTTGCTTATCCTTTTTTTTCTCTCCTCTTTGTCTCTTCCTCTCCTTTCCTCTCTTCTATCTTTTACATCTTCTCTCTCTTCTCTTCCCTTTCCTCTTTCTCCCTCCTCTCCTCTTGTTCCTTCATCGGCTGGCGATAGAGGCCACTGTCTACACCCTTCTCATCACTTCTCTTCCATCCCCCATCGTTACCCTAGACGACGGCATGAGTCACCGCCTGTCCCCCTCCTTCATCAGTTCTCCTCCCCAGTTGGCAGCACAAGCCGCCTCTTATCTCTCTCCTTCGTCCATCTTCTTCCCTAACTGGCAACACAAGCCGCCGCCTATCTCTCTTTCATCCATCTTCTTTCTCAGATGACAGCACAAGTTGTTGCCTATCTCTCTCCTCATCAATCTCTTTTCCCCAAACGGCAACACAAGCCACTACCTGAATCCCTCTTTCATCTGTCTTTCTTTCTCGGATGGCCGCACGAGCTGCCGTCCATATCTCTCCTTTACTCCTTTACTTTCTTCTCTTTATCATACGACCTCTTTATTCTCCTCGTCTTCTCCTCTTCCTCCTCATTCTCACTTTCTACTCTCACTGTCTCTAACTTTCTTTTTCCCTCTTCGTCTTCTACTTCATGTCTTTTCTCTTCAATCTTCCTCTCTTCTTCTATCTCTCTCCCTCTTCTTCCTCATCTTCATCCTCGTTTACCTCTTTCCCTCGTGTACTCAAAATGACGTGGGTTCCTCCTTAAGAAGGCGCCGAAAGGTTTCTGGATTGATAAGGAACTAATAACATTTCCCACCATTCATTTTATCACCTTTGCACCTTTTCCCCTAGAACATACGTGTATGCGTACGCTCGAACTAAGACAGGCCCGGGTCTCTTGACCCACTTGTCTGGATATTCTTATGTGTGTGTGTGGTCGCAGGAAGGAAGAAAGGAGGCTAAGGGAGGCAAGCCTGAACCTGTCTCGGACTTGGAGGCCTTTCTTCGTGATCTGAGGGAGCGCCCATGCGAGCCACCCCGAGCCTATCATGGACCCACGCGAGGTAAATCACACCTCACGACCTTCAAATTCCTCTCTCATCAGTTGGTTTTCCTGCACGCATCCTTCCTAGGCGGTTCCCGAGAAAGCGGTCTCAGGTCCCAAGTCCATCTTCAACCTACGATCACGCCACCAGGTCAACCTGACCCGACCCTGGGGGTGAGACTGAGCCTAACCACTCATGCTATTGCGATGCACCCTCAGTGAACCAGTTTCCATTATTGGAAACTGTGCTTCACCATTTCGGGGGCAAACTTTTCATGGTTGTATCTTCCTCATTTTGAGTCGGATTGAGCTAAAATTTTGAGAACATGTTTGTCTCGTCGACTCGATCGATTTGATATGCGGCACACATGATGACATGACTTGAGCCGAGAGAAATCGAAGAGAGAAGTTTACTGGAAAATTCAAAAAAGTAGCAAGGAATTTCCAACAGCACGTCCCCTTGATCGAATGCCCACATCATGGTACTCGTGCATCGAATCGACGCAAGATCGGACCCGTTACGACCACAAGGTCGAGTGCTTCCTCCGAGTTGAAGCTTGCGCATGATGGACAGTCATCAGCAATCAGGGATTAACAGTGGCAAGTAGGTTGAATCCACTTACATGCACCAAAAGACTCCAAGTATCACCCCACACAGGCCAAGCTTCCAAGAATGGTTTCAAGCTTGAGGTTCGAAGTGTTTAAAAGGGAGGTCGTGGGTGAGAGAGAGAAAAACTCTTGAGAGGTGTGAAGGGGGGTATTTATAAGCAAGGAGAGGGAGGTAGCAGGCAATTGGCATGCAAGGGGCACACAAGTGGCAACCACTGGCACACAAGTTGCATACATGTGCCACATGGCACTCATGAAAGAGCAAGCATCGAAGTTCCCTAAACTGCCCTATACATTCACTCTCGGCGGCAACGGTCACAGTAGTGTCGTGCTCGACAGCATCACACACGGTAGTGTCGAGCACGGCGGCTTCCTCCTCGACAACAACTCTCACGGCAGTGTCACTCACGACGGTGTCATACTCGACGGCATCCCGCATGGCGGCAACGCTCACGGGGGCGTCATGCCTGGCGGCATCGTGCACGGCAGCAATGCGCACAACGGTGTCGTGCTCAGTGGCATCGCGCATGGCAGCAACGCTCACGGCAGTGTCGTGCTTAGTGGCATCATGCACGGCAGCAATACTCATGGCGGTGTCGTGCTCGGCGGCTTCCTCCTAGCATGCACGGTGGCGTCTTCATGCACGCATGGAAGCTTCTTCCAAGATGCCAGAAAAGTTCAAGTCCTTACATAGACTTTGTCTTCACTTTTGAATGATAAACTTTCGGAAGATCTGGGGGCACAGGTTTGCCATTGATCATAGGATCATCATCAACACCTTGATAAGGCTGAGCATCTTCACCAACATAGGTGATGCTTGGATATACTGCAAAACAAGAGATGATGCAGAAAAAGTCTCAAGATGATCTAGAGTTGTTCATGACGCTCAGTCATTTATCAAAGATCACAGATTCTACAAAATTGCGATCAGATGTTCTTGATGAACAAAAATCTGTTGCAACAACTCTGCCATTTCTCATATGGCAGGCAGAGCAAATATGCATTGACAACAGGGTATGAAATGACTAAACACAGTAGGGTGTTCATGCTCAATGACACCTGAACTCACAAAGCGAAGGGATCCTTGTAATAACTATTGGTAGTCATATGACAAATGTGATGCTCATACAAAAGGCTCAAATGCTAGCCTATAAGAGGCATGACAGTCAGTCACTGATGCAGCACTGCAGTAGATAGTGCCTTAAACCAAAAAAATTCCTAACAAGCTCAAATGCTTTAAGTAAGAAAACAAGGCCCAAACATGCTTAAAACAGTGCCCAATCACAATGATGAGTACAACCAGCATGGTCGTAGCAAATGCCCCAAATACAACAGCGCACAAAGCAATGCTATAAGCAAAAGGAGCATTATGCAGAAGGCTGCACAGTGTAGGCAGGAAAGGTGTGGCTGAGTGGAAAAACACGGAGAGAGTAATAGTTGGGTTTTTCCTGCATTGAAGTTCCAAAGGTAGAAGACTTTCTCTCTCTATCTTCACTTTTATAAGCCGTTGACCGCGTCTGACCAAGGGTCCGTCACATAGAGTTTCGCCTCCCTGACATAGCTTCCCTTCCCCATATCCTAACTGTAGGTTCATCACATAGTGTTTTGCCTCCCTGGCATCGCTTTTTCTCACTTTTAACCGCGGGTCAGTCCAAATAACATTCCGCCTTCCTGGAGACATTTCCTTTGCCCCCTTTTAACCGCGGGTCAGTCAAAACAATGCTCCGCCTTCCTGATGACATTTCTTTTAACCACGCCTAACCACGGGTACACCAAATAACGCTCTGCTTTCCTAGCATCGTTCTCTTATGCTCATGCCAAACAGCAGGACCATTGATGCTTTCTTCTCTCTCCACCAAGAGCTCGAACCAGCGCCCAACCACTGGCCCATTGTTTCTCCTTTTCTTGCTCTTCAAACGTCTCGTACTTATGCCGCACTACTGGTACGCCATAGTTCTCATCCTTCTCTCTCTCTCACTTTTCATCTCTCTCTCTCACTTGTCAAAATAAATTCTAAGCTCGTGCCTAGGCGCAGGTTCATCAATTTTGCTTTGTCGCTCTCGTCAAAGGCTCCCAGCCTATCTCTAGGTGCGGGTATAATTACTCTTTCCTCATTTCTTACACAAGCCCATGGTTTAACCATGAGCTTAGCACACACTTGTGCACACCCTACATAAGCTAAACAAAAGAGCAATGTTCCTTATTCTACCAACATACACTGACCCCCTCAATGTGTAACCCAAGGCTAAGTGAAGCCCAAAACCCTGAGCTCAGTATCTCCCCTTTTCAAACCTACTCACCATGAGCCATGAATTCATAGATCCAATATGACCCTAGATTCAGTTCAATAAAAAAATTTGAAATCTAGGGGTATTTTGATCCTTAGTAATTTCAATCCCCAACAGAGCCACATCGTTGATATACCTTATCCCCATTGGGAATATATTGAGATATACACTTACATTGAGATTTCAAGAATCGAAGTTAAACCTCTCATTGAGATTGACACTCCTAAAACATTTCATTCATCAAACCTGTTCCCATCACAAACCAACAACCCTTGTTTACTGGGACTTCAACTTTAAAAAAACTCCATTATTCCTATGGAGCTATACCAAAAATACCGCGCTGACATTCCGTCCTCAGTAGTCCATCAACTCCTAAAAGGACTATCAACCCAATGGTCCATCTTCCCGGGTGAGCCACCGTTCTTAAAGGACCAGCATCTTCAGTGAGTCACTACTTTGCTATCACAACAAACCAACATCCCAAGCAGACCGGCATCCCAAGCAGACCGACATCCCCAACAGGTCATTACTGGTAAGAAACCACAAAAGGGCCTTAGTTGGACCTGATTTTTCTTCGCGCAGATGGCGAGAAAAATCCTCTCTTTAACAACTGTGCAGGTCTACGCATGTTGGGCGCATACACACCTACGTACGAATAGGAACCAACAAAGAGAGAGATTTTACGACAAGGGGCATTTCGGTGCTTACTTCGTCATCTTGGGATTCAAGACACACCCGGGCAGTTTACCCGCTTAAAACAATTACGAAGTCCTCCGGCTGTCTGCCAATGGGGTTTGAACACAGACTCTCCTCAGGCTTTTCAACTTGCTTCTTTGTTCTCTATCGCTAGAAACTGCAATATGGACTCGGTTGTACTCCTATAGAGTGGCTCGCTTGAGTAAGGGCTGACTGACGAAAGGAGGGGATAAGGGACAGAGGTGATGAAGATCTCCTCTCCGTGTGAACGTTGTACGCGCTGGTGATTAAGGTAATCAAAGGATTAGATCCCTCTTGATTTTTTTACTCAGGAAGACTCCTCCCAAGTGACTGAGGGAGAGAGCGTATGCGTCTCTCACAACTCAACTCGACTATACGGAGAGAAAGTTAGAACAATGATATGACGGTTGGAATCCTTAGATTGATTCTGATGGGTATTTGATCGAGTGTGTATAAAATAGCAGGGTGTTATATGTTACTGTAGGTTTTATTGCGTCCACGCTAGAGATGCGAGGCGAGAGAGACGCGACCGTGCGTTCTCCATTGGCACGAGTTAATGCGTCGGGCAAGTAACGAGTAGATGAGATAGAGGAAAGGGAGAAGAGGAAGAGAGGGTTAGAAGCACGCAACTAGTTAGGGCTAAGGGTAGGTTCTCTCTCTGAAAATTGTTCTCTCTCTTCAGCACTAGATCCAAGGGTTAGGAGCAAGAAGACACATGGAAACAGGCTTAATGCCTAGATTTCATTATTGAATGATTGGCCCATTTACAATTGCCCTAGGTTTATATTTATAGAGGATCCACAAAAGAGGGGTGGATGATCAAAACTAAACTTAATTACAATTAAGAGAAATTACAATAAAATCTTGAATTTAGGAATAAAGACCAAATGATGAAACCATCCCTCTCTGAGGGGCCTTTCGCCATTACCAGATCTTGGAAACTTTTTCGGATGGTTGTGATGGTGTTTACGCCGATCGATCATCGTAGTCTTGATACTTGTTTGATTCTAAAGATTTTGACGTCTTTTGATCATCTTGAGGAAAACTCTTTCTTGGCAGTGGAAATCTGACTAGATCGTGAACTTTTGGTTGTCGCTGCAAAGTAATCTATGGTGTTTCTAATGTTTCTTTTGACTTCAAATTAAAGAGGAGACTTCTACAGTCGTTTTACACCAAATTTTATCCATTTTGGTCCTTGCTTGAAGTACTTTATGTTTTCATGAGATAACCAGAAAAAGGGATTCCGGTGATCGGGCAATCTTATTTTTTTTCTTCCTTGGATTTCGTGCTTTATCTGACAAGGGATTGAATGTAATAGTTATACCAGTTTGTACCCATTCAATATACGGTCTCAACGGCAATATCTTTTTTGATGATCCGATGTACAGTCTTCGAGTTTATCGCTTCATGAAGTTTGAGATGTATTTTTCTTTAAAAGCTTTGTTTTCCATGATTTCAGGCTTATCTTTTTTCTAGAAAAACTATGTTTTTGAGTCATGTGACGATGCGTGCCATATATCAAAATGACCGAGTTGTCGAGACCTATCCCGTGTCTAAATTTGAGCTTGATCTGACTTCAATTGAGCTACGTGTGGATGCTTACAATTCATCTCGAGAGGTAAAGATCACGGTCTGCACGACTAGGGACTGGTTTTGTTAAGGTCCCACCGTAATAGTGTACGACTTTATTCTTTCAAGGTAACTTGGGCCCAGATTATTCCTGAGAGGTCCGATTGAGCCCAAATTTGGTCCTGAAAGGTTTTTTCGATGTTCTGGATGCAACAGCAATGGTCTGGTACTGTTTTGAAGTCCCTAAAATAGGGTTGTAGTTGTAAGGTCTCTTTGTACCGTGAGGGTACTTTCTGCAAGGTTGCCTAGTGTTAGTCTTATTCTACAATGTTCTCTTGGTCTAGTGGCGTCTTGGGCACTAGCAAAACTAGGCTGTCACTAGCTCTCTTCTTATTTGTGTCAGGGATGTAGGTACATCAAAAATGATGTACAACAACTTGCCTCGATGGATGTTGCGCTTTGAGAGAAGCGACAAGTGCAACATTTGGAATGAGATTTTTTTGTCGAAGCTTATCTTTCGAATCCTTATCAAGATGTGTTTATTTCCTCTCAACAAAATATTTTTTCTTCTTGATTACCGGCTTCAACATGATCCTTGTAGAGGAGACCATGATAAGCTTCTTCCTAAGGGCCAACCAAAGTGGACTCTTAGTCAATTAGGGATTTTGCTTAAGGCTCCCTTCCCAATGCTTTTGGAATCCTTTTTCTCTTTCTGAGAGAGCGTTTGGATAGGCTGCCTCGTAAAGGGCTTACCACTCCATGTCGACAATGCCTCCTAATTGGATCAGCTAGTGGGTTTCCTTTGTGGGCTTTGCACCAATCTAGTTGATAGGGGATTTTTGGCTCTAAGGTTAGGGGAATTTTTATTTTGGGCTCTAGGGTTGGGACTTGGGTTTTAGCTCTAGGGTTGGGGGTTTGAATTTTGGCATTGGGGCCAGAGATTTGGATTTTGGCACTAGACCGAAGATTTGGATTTTGACACAGGGGCCGGAGATTTGGATTTTGGCACTGGAGCCGGAGATTTGGATTTTGACACTGGGGCTGGAGATTTGGATTTTGGCACAGGGACCAGATATTTGGATTTTGACACTGGGGCAGGAAGTTGGACTTTGGGACAACGACTGGAATTTGGATTTTGGCACAACGGTCAGAATTTTAATTTTTACTCAGTGCCTTTTGTGATTTTTTTTGCTTTGAGGTAGGATGAGGTCTTCTTCTTCTTTGGACAATAGCTACATTAACCTGTTTATTTTAGTCCAATCGCCCTTTTGGGTTTTCACTTAAATTGGATAGGAGTGGTACCACACGGGTTGTTTTTCGCCGACTCCTTTTTTAAGCTTTTTTACTTGTGACTTCGAGGTCACGCCCGCTTTGTCGTTCCAATCCTACTCATGGCGCCCTTTGTGGGTTTTCTTCATGCCCAGTTTTCTTGTTTTCAGAACACTTTTACTCATGGCTTCATGGCCATGTCTGCTTGTCATTTTTACTCATGGTTCCCTCACAGGTTTTCACCATGCCTATTGTTTTTTTTTTTTCTGGCGATTTTACCCATAGCATTGGTGACTATGTCTGCCTGAAGCTCTTTTTTCTTTTACTCACGATAATTTCTATTGTGCCCGGCTTCTTCCTTAGAGGAGGCTTACTGGAGCAGTGAATCTCGTAAATGATGTGCTGGAGGAGGTGAGTGCGACTTGGTCACACTACCGTTGTTGACGTGCGGGGCGCTTATCTTTGTCGGCTATTGATTGCTGAAGATGGTGTTTGGAGGACGCGTAATGAATCCGCGTGGAGGTCCCATGACCATTTTTTAGAGTCTTTTTATTTTTCATTGCGGGCCCTCGAGGCTCGTAAAAAATTTTTAACCCCTTGACATATGAATAAAATGGATAGCTTTTTATTTTCTTGCTCAGTCCATCAATGGTTTGCTTTCTCATTTTCTCACCTAAACCCTTGTCCCTTACCTTCTTTGAGAAGAAAAATGAAGGGGTGAACTCAAAGTCCTAGTGGGGAAGGCATTTGAATTCCTCCGTAATTGTCATGAACACCTGTCAGGGTTTTCATTCAAGACCTTAGTATGTTTGTTCTGTTTTTTATTTTTTTTGCGGAGGTAATTTTAAAGTCATATCATCGTGACTATAAGGAGGCACGTTTAAAGTCTTGCCTTAAAGACTGCTAGTAGGGCATGCTTTCAGGGTTTCTCGCTCATATAGGGTGCACCCTGGATGGTCCTCTCAGTGATGTATTGACCATCCTCAGCAAAGATAATTTGCCTTGGGATGAAGTCATGCAAGGTAGGAAAAGGGGGAGAGAATCTTGCCTCGACGGGATATCAAGGGGATTCGAAATTGCGAGCTTGCGCCACTGGGCTCTTTTGATTTCCCCCCTTTCTTAGGGCAGATGAGGCTCTTAAGCTCGGAGTACTGGCACCGTATCTGCTTGGCGAGCAACCTCCCTTCTGATGATTGTCATATTGACGCGACCATGATATACTTCCCAAGGTGCAGGCATTCTTGCAAGAATGCGGGCTGTGGGTGCTTTCGAAGTGCTGGAGACAGAACCTCGAGCCGGTTTGGCCTCCTTCTGTTGTTGGGCTTCAGCTTCATGAGTTTCCTCCAGAGGCTGAGACTATCCATCTGCTAGGACTATTCTACTGCTATGTAGATACCTTTCTAAGATGGATCAGAATCCAAAATAGTAGGTCAAGCGTTCCCTTTTAGTTGAGATAGTTCAGTCACAGGGGGCTCGTCCATCGACTCCTTCTGGACTGTGACCATATGGGAATATTCCGAAGTTTCGAAAGCCTTCTTGAGGTCCTCCAAGTAGATTTGCCCTTTTTGGATTAAGGCCTCAATGTACTTCTTCAGCTGAATGCAGTCCTGCACTGGGTGACTTAGCATTCAGTGATAGGCGCAATAGCTGGGGTGGTTTACAATCTCCGCTTAGTCCGACCTTTTGATGGCGAAAAGGACCACCATATCTTGTTCAATCAACATCCTCAAGAGGGTTGGTACCCACCCCTTGTTAATGTTGTATTACTGGTTCAGTCTACTCGAACTCTTCGGTTCGATAGTAGCTTTGTAGAAGGGGCACTTTGTTATAATTTTGTTTTTGAGGCGATTGCTTCTGCGCCCTCCAGCTGTCTGCCAGCACGGTTTGGAAGGGAAATCTCCTTAGGTTTTCAAAAGATCTCTTCCCTCTCTCTCTTGATTGCAACTGCGATGGAGCTCGATTATCCCTCCCTATAGCTATACCCCTCAGAGAGGCTGACTGGCTAGCAGAGAGGGTACGAGAGGGGGTTAAGACTAGTGGGTCCACTAGGGACTGCGCGTCTGTTACGGACGCGGGTTACTGTGCAAGGCAAATGATGTGTAGAGGAGATGAGAGAGAGGGCTTGGGATGTGACCCAGCTCAGGAGGTAAAGAGAATGGGTCCGTGCACTTAGAGATACCTTCTCTCTCCGGGAAGGAATGAGACCACACATTTACTTTTCTCTCCAATCGATCGGATTAAAGGTTCAAAAGCAAAATACGAGTGAAAATAAGCGTTATTCCTTTGTTTTAGTGATGAATAATCTTCCCTTTTACAAATGACTTAAGCTTGTTTGGTCTGTTTTGACCTTTATTTGCGGCATTTCCTAATTTGGCAATTCATTGAAAAAAGGGATTTCTGCGACTGTGGAGATTTGCTTTTCTTGTAACCTTGGGATTTGTGCTCATCGAACCTTGAAATAGGAATAACTGTTATACTAGTTTGCAGCTCTTCACGAGGTGGTTGCATTGAACTCATTTTTGCAAAGATCTGTTGCGTGGATCTCGAGCTATGCTTCATAATGTTGAGATGTCTTCTTCTTAAAACCCTGATTTTTCCGGTTTTGAGGTCACCTTCTTTCTAGAACAAGTTTGACTTTGGATCACGCCACGGTGCATTACCCAAGTCAAAATGATGGGGCTGCTGCGACCTAAAACATGTCCAAATTTGAGCTTTTTCTAATTCTAAACAAAGGTGTTATGGGTCCTTCTCGAGATGTGATGTTGTAGACTCTCTGCTTGAGGACTGGTTGAGTGAAGCCGCACCGTGATAGTGTAAAACCTACTCGTTTCGAGGCAGTATGGGTGTATACCCCTTTTGGGTGGTTTGATTGAGCCCAAATATGGTCTTCAAGGGTTATTCGACGTTTTGAATGCAATAGTGATAGTCGAGCACTGTTCGAAAGCTGTTAGCATAGAGCTACAGTTGTATGGTCTTTTCTTGGAATTATAGGACTCCTCCCAGGTTGTCTTGTTTGAGGTTTATTTCACGGTACAACTTTGGTCTGTCAATGTCTTGAGTACCAGCAAGACCAAGCTATTACCGTCTCTCTTTACTCGTGTGGGAGATGTAAGTACGTCAAAAATGACATATAACACTCTATAGTGGCTCACTCGAATGAGGGCTGGCTAATGAAAGGACGGGATAGGGGAGAGAGGTGATGAAGATCTCCTCTCCACACGAAAAGTGTACGCCTGGGAGATTAGAGTAATCGAAGGATTGGAACCCTCTTTCTTTTTCTACTCAGGAAGACTCTGCTTGAGTGACTGAGGGAGAGAGCGTATGAGTCTCTCACAACTCAATTCAACCGTATGTAGAGGAAGCTAGAATGATGATCTGAGAGTTTGAATCCTTAGATTGACTATGAGGGCTATGGGGTTGAGCATGTATAGGATAGCAGGGAGCTATACGTTACCGCAAGTTTTGTTGCATCCACGCTAGAGATGCAAGGGGAGAGAGACGTAGTCGTGCATTCTCCACTGCCACAGGTTACTGCGTGGTGCAAGCAATGAGTCGAAGAGAGAGTGGAAAGGAAGAAAAGGAAGAGAGGGTTAAAACCATGTAGCTAGCTCGGGCTAAAGGTAGTTTCTTTCTTTGAAAATTTTTCTCTCTCTTCGGCAATAGATCCAAGGGTTAGGAGCAAGAAGGCAAGTGGAAACAAGCTTAGTGCCTCTATTTCATTATTGAATGATCCGACCCTTTATAATTGCCCTAGGTTTATATTTGTAGAGGATCCACAAAACAGGGGTGGAGGCTCAAAAAAAAACTTAATTACAATTAAAATAAATTACAATAAAATCTTGAATGTAAGAATAAAGACAAAAATGCCCCTTAAAACTTTTGTGCTAATGATGAAACTATCCCTCTCTGAGGGACCGTTATCCATTATATCTTGGAAGCTTTTTCGGATGATTGTGACGGTGTTTGCGATGATCGATCATCGTAGTCTTCATACTTGTTTAATTCTGAAGGTTTTGACATCTTTTGATCGTTTTACGGAAATGTCTTTCTTGGGCGGCCGAAATCTAGCTAGATCATGAACGTTTGGGTGTCGTTGCAACACAATCTATGGTGTTTCGAGTTTTTATTTTGATTACAAATTATAGAGGAGACTTCCACAATCGTTTTGCACCAATTTTTATCCGTTTTGGTCCTTGCGTGAAGTACTTTATGTTTTCAGGAGATGACCGAAAAACTGAATTCCGGTGACCGGGCGCTCTTATTTCCTTTCTTCCTTGGATTTTGTGGTTTATCTGACCTTGGATTTAATGTAACAATTATACTAGTTTGTAGCCCTTCGTGATATGGTCTCATCAGCACTATCTTTTTCGATGATCCAATGTACAGTCTTTGAGTTTATTGCTTCATGAAGTTCGAGATGCCTTTTTCTTTAAAAGTTATGTTTTCCATGATTTTGGGCACATCTTCTTTCTAGAAAAACTTTGATTCTGAGTCATGTGATGACGCATTCCATATATCAAAATGACCAGGTCATCGAGACCTATCCCTTATACGAATTTGAGCTTGATCCGACTTCAATCGAACGACATGTGGATGTTTGCAGGTCATCTTGAGAGGTGAAGATCCTGGTCTCCATGATTGGGGACTGGGTTTGGTGAGGTCCACCGTAATAGTGTATGACTTTACCCTTTCGAGGTAACTTGGGCCCAGATTATTCTTGAAAGGCTCGATTGAGCCTAAATTTGGTCCCCAGATGTTTTTTCGATGTACTGGATGCAACGGCGTTGGTCTGGTACTGATTTGAAGTCCCTAGCATAGGGCTGTAGTTGTAAGGTCTCTTTGTTGCATGATGGCACTTTTTCCAAGGTTGCCTAGTGTTAGGCTGAGTTTGTAGTGTTCCCTTGGTCTGGCAGCGTCTTGGGTACTAGCAGAACTAGGTTTTCATTGGCTCTTTTCTTATTTGTGTCTGGGATGTAGACACGTCAAAAATGACGTACAACAAATATATCACTCCATTGAACCTTGATCCCCAGTGATCAATTGCCACTTTAGTAAATTACTACCCCAGTGGTGCAAGTGTACATTGTACCCAAGGAGATAACTATTTCTCTACCTTGGATACACATTTCTTTTATTCCCATGGAGTTTGCATGCATCAGTTAGATTACTGGGCAATTTTGAAACTAAATACTCAGCTCATTCATTGCCTCGTAAAAATAAAAAACCATCCCCAGTGATGTTTGCACCCCCAATAAAGGCCTCACTTATTTTTGTTATCCCGGTGAGCCTTATGTAGATAAAATCCCTCTATCCTATGCATCGTCATGGAAGACGACTTCTTTAAAAAAGGAAAGAAGCCGGGCATGATGAGCATCCGATGAGGATCGTCATGAGTAAAATTGAGAGCTTCAAGTGGACATAGCCATGAAGCTATGGGTAAAATTATCAAAAATAAAAAATTGGGCTTGGTGAAAACCCAAAAGGGCACCATGAATAAAAATGAAAGATGGGCATGGCCATGAATCCATGAGTAAAAATGTTTTGAAAACCGGGCATGGTAAAAACCCGAAAGGGTGCCATGACTAAAAATGGAAATAAAAAGTGGACGTGACCTTAAAGTCACAGGTAAAAGAGCCTCAATAAAAAAAGAGGTTGGTGAAAACCTCCCTTCGGCGTAACTTCTATCTGGTTCAAGTGAAACACGAAAGGGCACTCGAACTAATACACAGGTTGATACAGCTTTCGACCAAAGGCGATTTCAACCAATTACAGCAAAATTTTGATGGTTTACGAATCAATGCCCCTCATAAGTGCCTTACCATCAAAACCAAAAAGAGCTCAAAAAGTTGAAGCCACATTGGGATCAAGTCCATAAAGGGCCCTCAGTAGTTACAACAAAAATATGTCTTCTAATGTGGGAGAAAGCCCCTAAAATGGCTCACTTAGAGACTGCAGAATTGGAAGGTATTGGGTGAAAATCTGACCAACCCTTCCCATGAAAAGGATCTTAGAAGGTACTGAGTGAAAATCAAACTAGCTCTTCCCATGAAGAGGATCATAGAATGTTGTCACAACCTCGCCCCAGACCACCGTACCTTACGCGGCGAGAAGTGACCGAGCACGGGTTCGTGATCCAATGTAACGTTTTTCACTCAAGAAGGAGTGGACTCAACCCTTTTATTTTCGGTAATCGAGCAAACCATGGAAAAACAACCAAAACAAATACTCAACTAACAGGTGAACAGCGACAATCCTGAACACCAAAAATCCATTATATACATATATATTTCTTCCAAAATGTTACATTCAGTTCATAGCGTCTAGCCCCGGCATTACATATATCAACGAAGAACAAAAACCCAGGGTCAAACAACCCAGACATAAAAAAGATCTAAGCACATTTTTCGCGAAATCTAATTTCAACTTCCCGCCGCAAAACACGAGCTCCAAGTCTTGAACTTATTGCTATCAATCCACAAGGAGATGAGAAATAATGGAATGAGCTATACAACCTAGTAGGTAGATCTAGTGTTATGCATCTATAGTGATTCTATCTGTGTGTGATAACATTTCAATCCATCAATATAAAATCATAGTTTAGCACATATGAATATTAGATCAAGATAGCGAGTATGAAAATTTCGTTTACACGGCAGTTATCACTAAATTTGTGAGATCATGAGCATTCAATCAGTGAAATCATTAACATTCAATCAATGCAATTCTAAATATTCCTTATTCAGAAATTTGATTATTACCCACTCACTCCCTAAATCACCTACTCCCGCAATAGAGGCCCTATCTATTACGCTAAGCTAACCCATTGCTTAAGACCTCTACCATCATAGAGGAGGGAGGGTAATGACAAGTGGGGTAATCCACTTCGTAATGCCCTCAACCCACTCACACAATCCCTAGTGCGCATTGGGGGTTCGATAGACCCTTACCTTGCAAGTCATCAATAATTTCATTTCATTTCATGAATCTAGGGTGCAACCCTCTATCCTTTTCCTTAACCCGTTCCTATCATTATGCAGGCTAGGGGATATGCCAACATCACTTTCCTTACTATTGATGAGTGTCCCATCGCGTAGCAGGCGATATCGTAACAATATCCATAACCGGTGAGTGACCCACCGCATAATGGTCAATATCAATATAAGCAGTGGCCATCCATCACAAATCATAACAGTATCCACTAACAGTGAGTTTCCCACCGCGTAATGGTCAATATCAATATAAGAAGTGGCCATCCATCACTTTCAAGCATTCAATTAATTCACATCAGTAAATGTCTCATACAGATGAATCATACCATCATATCATTCAGCAAAAGTCATTTATTTCATAAGCTTTCACATGGCATTTACACATAAGTCTTCTCAGTAGCAATTGGCATTCATTTATGAATTCATTTCATCACTATTGTTCTCATGGCCCCTTTTTCTCACATAGCGCATTCATAAGACAACATTCAAATATCCTTATGGGATTCACATGAAATTCATCACATTTATCACATATCAAGAAATCTTAGTGTTGCATGGACAAAAAACTGGTACAGTGACATGCCCCCTCTTGCGAGGGCGTAGCTCGCAATCTCGGGGGAGTTTCAGAATTCCTCAAACATGAAGCTTTAATCTTACCCTCAAATAATTACAAAGATAGTAATTTGAAATAATTTCATCAAGAAATAAGCACACTATTGATCCAAAGTTTTTAAGATTCATCCAAAATTCAAGTCTTATGATCATGGCTTTAAAACATGATTCATGGCTCGACGTTGGTATCAAATTGATAGCCATGACGAGCCCTACAAGAAAACAATTGTCTCTCGATCAAATGGGCATTAGAGCAACCTCAGATCAATCATGGAAGATCACCCAAGTTCTTAGGCAGCAACAAGAACTGTTCTGAAATTCAACAAATTGTTAGGCAGGAGCAAAACAGTCCTTTTGCACCCATTTTTAGAATTTATTTTAATTCAATTAAATGGTAATTATCTTCAATTTTAAGTATTTTTTGGCATCCACCCATGTTTGGGCCCAATTCAATATAAACATGCAAAGCCAAATTATAAAGACACACACAAATCTTCTATCATTCAATAAAGACTTCAGTTTTTTCTTGAGTTCGTGGGTGCATCTTGGAGAGAGAGAGGATAGAGAAGAAAAAGGTCGGTACCCCTCGATAAGGTAACTTTCTCTCTTCTCCCCTCTTTCTCTCTCCTCTTTTCTCTCTCCTCTTTTCTCTCTTCTCTTTTCTAGTTTCTATCTCTTTCTCTCTCCTCTTTTCTCTTTTCTCTTCTCTATCTCTATCTTTTTCTCTCCTCTTTTCTCTTTCATCTCTATCTCTTCTTTTCTCTCTCGTCTCTCCCTTTCTCTTTCCTACTTTCTTGCTTTCATCTTCATCTCTTTTTCTCTCTTCCTCCACTGGTGTTTTCACTAGCACCGCATGTGTTTTCATCCTTGTTCTTCTATCACAAACGGCACAAGCCCATGTCTATCTGTGTTCTTCCCTCTCTTCTTTCTTCTATCACAGACAGTGCAAGCCCATTGTTGTATGTGTTCTTTCCCTCTCCTCTTTCTTATGTCACCAACAGTGCATTCCAATGCCACCTGCGTTCCTTCTCTCTCCCACTTCTATTACAATCGACACGAACCCATTGTCACTTGTGTTCCTTCTCTCTCTTCTTCTTCTCTCATGGTTTTCTCTCCTACTATGCTTCTTCTTCTCTTTCTCTTCTTTCCTACTTCTTCTTCTTTTTCTCTCTCTCTGTCTCTTTTTTTCTTCCTTCTTTTATTCATTTGTCAGAATAAGATAGGTCGTGATTAGCCTTCTATGGTAGTCCTGTCGTTTAACAATATTGTCGTTGTGCCGGTCAGAGTTATTGTGCCTGCTTTATCACCACGATAGACTAGCCATTGTATCTGGCTAATCGATATTGGTATTGTCATCTAGTAGTAATTCTGTAGAGTCGGTCTGAGTTATCGAGCCCATTTTACTGCCATGCTGGGTCAATTACTAACTAGTTTAGTCACTTGTCGGTCTCATCGTCTTGTCAAATTCTTCTCATCCTAATCTTAATCCTCTCATTCTTCTCTTCCTCTTTTTTTTAAAATGCGCATACCTGTGTACATTCTCCCAAGGGCAAGGTGGGGTCCATTGACCCACTTGTCTTATAACATTTGACATACATGTGTGATTGTTGAAACAAGAGTATATAGACCAAGGGAGGTGATTGTGAACATGTTTTACTACTGGCGGGCTTTCTTCATGATCTAAGAAGGCGCCCACGCGAGCCAGCCCAAGTAAGTCCCGAACCCACCTTAAATTCTTCTCTCATAATTTTGTCCACCTGCCCTTGTTCTTGAGCAAGGTTCTCAAGAGAGAGATCTCAAGTCTCGGGTTCCCCTGAAACCTGAGACGCGTGTCGCTCGATCATACGGATCTTGAGGGTGAGATCGAGGCACCTAACCAGCTTGGCGACTCCACTGAGGATTTACTATCCCTTAGTAAGATCATGCTTGTTTGGCTAAGTTTCTACTTTTATTTTCTATATCTGCACTTATGGTTTTTGGATTCTGTAACCCATTCATCCAAATCGAGGATTTTCTTATCCCCATATTCACGAGTGTTCCCAGGGAACAAGTTCCTCAAACTTTGTTTCCAACTCTCCTTTTGAGCAAAGACCCTGAGTCCAGCACTCAGGTCTTAACCTGGTTTGGTGTGAGGAGGGACTTAAAGGTCCTTAACTCCCCATCTCCTAGCCCTGCTAGAACGTCCATCAGGGCCCCTTGCATTGACAACACTTATGTTACCACACATAACACACACCCTGCCACCGGCAAGTCACTTGTCGGTTGTATTGTCGAGGTACGCCAGAAGGCTGCCCAATCCCTCTCTGCAAAAGGAAAGCAAGTTGTCGTTGCTTCTGTGGGCCACCATAAGGTTACCCCCCACACTTTTGCTCCACCGCAAGTCTTTATCTCTAGAGGCTCGACACATCGCGACAGAGACCCTGGGGCCTCCACCTCTCGCACACACCATAAGGCTCATGGGTCATCCACTCGAGCCACACCTCAGGGAAACCCTTATGTTACTTCGAGTCAGTGTCTAGGATCAGACCTCCCAAGGCCAGGTCCTGCACACATTGTTCATATGCATCCCACTAATCAGGGCAACGCCAACAATGCGCCAACCCAAGTACACCGCAGACAACCTCCTCATCCTCCTACTCAGCACACACTAGCACACCCTATAACGGGTAGGTTCCCACATGTTCTCTTACAAACACCTGCTCGCAGTTCTCGACATCCTAAGGCCAGATCACTTGCTCGAGCCCTGGCTGACCCTCAGGTCCGCCGTGATTCTTCTTCAAGGGGCACACACATGTTGTCGTCACAGACTGCCCCTTGCCCTCGACTTAGGTATCCTCATGAGGCAACCCTACTTTTGCCTTCTCCTCCTTTTTCGAGCAAGCACCTCCAGCCTTGATACTCGAAGACCTTCCCTAGGAGTACCATCTTGAACCTGCCTCATCATTTTGGTCATGTCTTTGGAGCTCATAAGAGAGCTCGAAGCAAACACCTGATGGAAGATCGAGTCCTTCATCGTCCCCGGCTCAGGATGACTCCAGTCCCTGGCCCTCATCCTTTGCCGCACTTGATGGAGATAACTCTCTCTTGTGCAAGAAGGGCTTATGAGCACAGTCTTGATCATAGTTTTGGTGCGAGGTCCATCAAAACTTCAAAGCTAAACGCGATAATGGTCTGCAAATTTTGACCAAGGAAGTCACCAAGGCGGTCGGGGCAACCAGTTCTGATGACCCTCTTCGCTTGAATCCCTTCTACCCTCTTCAAATGACGAATACTGAAGAAGAAATACATGAGCCCTACATTATTGTTAGTGTTGTAAAATAACACCCAGGTCCCAAGACCATCGAGAACCGATCCTCATGCGATCAGCATATAAGATTCGAGTCCAGTCGGGGCATGCTAACCCCTTGTTGACCAATCTACCTCATGCAACCCGTCAAGTTCGCAAGCCATCAACTGCAATTAAGGCTGACCTCCCTGGAGAAACAGTCAACGTGATGGTTATAAACGAACCTGACTCTTAGGAAGACTGTATGAACAAGTTCGAAGATACGGTGCGCACAATGATGGAGAAGATTGATCGTATAAACATAGCACGACAATCAACTAACCATGAGGTCAATTCCCCCCACTCAGATGGTGCATCTCCCTGGCAGTCTCTTCCCTCTGCCTCACAGGACAATTCTGCCCCTCACCCCATCTCACAGGCAGACATTGATGCTATGGTGACCCATAGTTTAAAGAACAGACAAATTCCGAGAATACAGGGTGCAATGCCTTATCAAATGTTGTACCCTTCATACATTGACCAGGTGTTGTTTCCCTCAGATTACAAGAAAGGGAAGTTTCCTCTATTCAACGGAGCCACGACCTCAAACCAGCATATCGCCTACTTCCAAGAGGCATGTCGAGAAACAATGACTGATGGGAGACTCCTTCTCCCCCAATTTGTTGAAACCCTAGATGACCCAACTTTTCAATGGTATGCTTGACTTCCCCCAAATTCAGTGCGTACTTGGGAGGAATGGACAAGTTGCTCTACCAGCATTTCTATGAGGTCGAGAGAGAGGTTCAAACCATTGAGCTTTTAACCCCGACTTAAGACCCTGAGGAGCCCATTGACTAGTTCATATCAAGGTGGACATTTTAGCTGCTCGTCATCCCAATCCTATGCCTGAGAAGGAAGTAGTTCAAACTTGTGTACGGAACATGCGACCTGAAATTGCTCTACATGTCGAGGCCTCCAATCCAACTTCCATGTCAGAGTTGATCTCCAAATCAGTCGGCATATAAAGCCTATCACGCCACCACGGCGGGTCACGACAACCGTCTGCAAGCTCTAGGAACAACCGGGGCAATGGTAGCTCTCGGACTAACACTTGGGGCAGCCAACAAAAAAGAGTAATCAGTGCCGCTGTCAGCTGTCACTGATCTGAAGAAGGCTCCCTCCCAAACTTTGGACCCCTCCAAAGGGGTGAGCACAACAAAGACAACGCCGCAGCCAGGCAAGCAACAACAATCGTACAACCGAGTACCCCCACATGCAAATCTTAATCGGGATGATTATTGAGCCAGGAATAGGAACAAGGTTTACCCCTTTGAGAAGGAATGGGTCCCTGCGTTATTCTGATTGTTACTAGAAACTTCCAGAGACCAAGTTCCCTGAGCAAGCTGGGCTCGTTACTCAGGTGAATTACTGTGCTTATAATCGAAGGGTACCCCACTGATGACTGCTCCTCGCTAAAGGACATTATCGAGGCCCTGATTCAGAAGGGTCTGATAAAGCTTGAGGACTTAAAGAAGGTATTCGGGGCAGTAGAAGCCTCCCATGTGATAACCGTCTAAGAAGAAGATGAAGCCCCTGGTATCCTTCACGCATTTTTGGTTATAATGCTTCAAGAAGGCCTAATTACACCGAAATCGACTAGGCAGCCTCAGCGCCTTGCTCAGGGAACTGAGGACCGTTGGTGCCCATACTACTATATATGGGGGCATTACCTGTGTGAATGTACCAGTTTCCATGATATAATCACAAAGAAAATACAGAAATGTCAAGAGTCTTACAACATTCCAGTAAGTAATTCCCAAGTCATTGCTCCATCGGTATGAGAGGATCTCTCAATGTAAGACCTTCGTAATAATGACTTAAATCCTGCTAAACCCTCGACTTCTCAACCATGGATAGTCCACCATGGGCGAAGCAGACTCAAGTCCTTAAGGCGAGAAGTAGTTTGGCAAGCTAGGGATGTTCACAAGCCTAGCAAGACGAATCAAGCACTACCACAGAAAACCAGAAGGAGATAGACACTAAGGGCTGCTCGCCGGAGAAACAAGATGGCTCAACCGCCAGTCGAGCAGGAATTTCTCAAGCCTCCTCCCCCATTGCCAACCTTATTGGAATTCATCCCTAGCACGATCCTCCTTCCTTCCCTTAGAGCACGTCCAATGAGGGTCACGACATTAAAAGTACTCCTCAATGGTCTAAGTAGGGGAAAGACCTAAAAGATTCCCTGCACATGTCCAACTCTGGTGATGAGATAAAAAGCTATCCAGATCGGTCCGATGAGGGGAATGACCAAAAGAGTCCCCCACTTTCTGACCGTTCTCCTTCTTCTTCTTCTACCTCTCATCTTTCTTTTCCTTTGTCTCCTGCGAGTACAACCATGAAATGTCCAGATTTCGACGCACTTGACAGAGAACTTGAAGGATCCAATATAACCAGGACGCAATGGAGGCGGCTGAAAAAGACCCTGGGCCAGGTAGTTGGATTCTTAACAGTTGTTACCTCCCTAACAGCTAAAGCCAAAGCAGAGCCACCTTCTTCAAAGAAGCCCAAAAATTCGAAGCCAAAGAAACCCCAGTGGCCTTTTGAGCCTGACTTTGAACAGAGATTGAAGGAACCAAGAGGACAGAGCTTCTATTCTCACAAACCTTACCACATGGTATAAGTCTATGAAGTATCAGCTAGCACAAGACAAACACTGTCGATACCCACCGTACGATTCATACGAGGTTGCTTCTTGCCCCACAATCATTGAATCTCAAATTCCCTGTAACCTCCAAGTCGAACTCCTGCACCCCGAGATGCAGTCCATGTTTATGGAAGATCCTTATGTTCCTCAATTCAGGAAAGGTGCAGAAATTATGATCCACCCTGAAGCTCTATCAGAGGCGGAGATGTCAAGATCATGGGCCTCTGCGCTTGAGGTTGATGAAAAGACCTCTGAAAGCAACGAGGAAAAATTACAGGAGGCCCCAAAATAGTAGGAAGAAGGCGGTCAAGCCACTGCTGACGAACTTGAAGAAATAAATCTAGGATATGAAACTGATCCTAGGCCCACTTTCATCTTAGCTAAAATGTCTCTAGAGGAGAAAGGAGATTTCACTACTTTCTTGAGGGCAAACCGAGGTGTCTTTGCCTGACAGTATCATGAGATGCCGGGTTTAGACCCTCAAGCCATCGTCCATCATCTTGGCATCGATCCAACTATCAAACCTGTTAAACAAAAATAAAGAAGGTTCAAGCCTGACCTTGAAATGCAGATAGATGCTGAGGTGACCAAACTCGGACAAGCTGGTTTCGTTCGTGAAGTCAAGTACCCGAAATGGATGGCAAATGTTGTTCCAGTCAAGAAGAAGAATGGCCAAATCAAGGTTTGCATTGACTTCCGCGACCTGAATACCGCCTGTCTTAAGGATGACTTCCCGTTGCCATTCACCGAGATGCTCATCAATTCTACGGCACACTATGAAATCTTTCCCTTCATGGACAAGTACTCCGGGTATATTTAGATATAGATGGTGCCTGAAGATGAGGAAGCCACTATGTTCCTAACTCCAAAATGGGTCTTTTGTTACACAATGATGCCTTTTGGATTAAAGAATGCTGGTGCCACATATCAGAGAGAAATGACGACCATCTTCAAAGACATGATGCACAAAGAGGTGGAATGTTAAGTAAATGAGTTGGTGGTAAAATCCGAAGATAAGGATACTCACATGAGAGACCTTGAAAAGGTATTCGAGCGACTACGCCTTTATAAACTTAAAATGGACCTACTAAAATGCGCTTTTGGCATGTGTTAGGGAAAGTTCTTGCTCATTGTCAGACATCTAGGGCTTGAAGTTGACCCAGTCAAGATCAAGGAGATCCAAGAAATGCCGTCACCAGCTACACTGCGAGAACTGCGCTCTCTTCAAGGGTAGTTGTTGTACATCCGCAGGTTCATCTCAAACCTATCAGGTCGCTATAAACCCTTTACACACCTGTTAAAGAAAGCTACTCCATTCATCTGGGATGAAGCATGTCAGGCAACCGTTGATGACATCAAGCATTATTTACTCAATCCTCTAGTACTCTGTACACCGATATTGGGAAATTCTCTCATCCTGTACATGACCGCTAGTCACTTGGGGCATTGTTGGCATAGAACAATGACGAAGGAAAAGAGACCGCACTGTACTGTCTCAGTCGCAGGATGCAAGGGGTCAAGAAGAATTATTCCCCTATAGAGAAGATGTGCCTGGCCTTGATCTTCGCAGTACAAAAACTTTGTCACTACTTGCTTGGTCATGAAGTGACACTCATATCAAAAGCAGATTCTATAAAATTTCTCATGAGACGCCCATGCTTGTCAGGACGCCTTGCTAAGTGGACATTATTACTGATGGAATTTGATATCACATATGTCCCACAAAAGACCATCAAGGGCCAGGCCTTGGCTGATTTTCTCATAGCACACCCCGTATCGGCGGAATCTCCCTTATCAAGTGACCTCCTTGAGGAAGAAATATTATGTGCAGAGCTTACTCATGCGTGGGAATCGTACTTTGACGAAGCCTTCCAATCAGACTGAGCAGGCGTCAGGGTGGTATTCCTAACCCCAAAAGGAGCATTATTTCCACTTTCTTTCTCCCTTGTCGAGGTCGGCTCACATAATAAGGCAGAATATCAAGTCCTTATAATTGGGTTGGAGATGGCCTTTGACCTAGACTAGGAGCAGCTCAAGATCTATGGTGACTCTGAGTTGGTTATCCGACAACTCAAAGGGATCTATGACTTGAGAAAAGACACTCCCAAGCCTTATCCCGATACTGCAAAATAGTATATCGCCCTGTTTGAGGACGTATCCTTGAGTCACATCGCCAGGAGGCTAAACTCGCAGGATGATGCACTTGCAAAACTCGGTACTACAATTCAATTATCCTCATCAGGACCCACGCTTTCCTGGGTGGCAGAATGGAGACACATTGAACTAAGAACTGATGAATACGCGGATGATGAGAGAAATAACTTCCCCCAGTGCCCTCCTTATCCATTGAAGCACTTTTATCAGCTAAAGAAGTAATTGTAACTGAACAAGAAATGGCATGGAGTCAGGAAGCTAAGGTTCAAAACCAAGAATCAGAGTTCTTTGACCCAATATGGGTGGAAATTGAGTAGGTAGAAAATTGGAGAGAGCCCATCACTAGTTTCCTAAACCATGGCAAGCTCCCGGAAGATCGTGCCGAACGCAACAATGTACGTCAAATGTCTACCAAGTATACCCTCCTCAAAGGAGATGCTCTCTTCAGATGGTCATTTGACGGTATTCTTCTTAGATGTGTGGACGTACAAGAAGCAAATAAGGTGTTAGAAGAAGTACACTCATGAATTTGTGGACTGCACCAGTCCGGTCCGAAGCTCTATCAATGGATATGCAGATTGGAGTATTATTGACCTTCCATGATTGTTGATTCCTTAAACTATGCTAAAAGGTGCCAGGTGTGCCAAATCCATTCAAGTCTTGTTCACCAGCCTCCAGAGCCTTTGCACCCTAAAGTGGTGTCATAGCCCTTCTCACAATGGGGTATGGACATTGTAGGTCTTATTGACCCTCCTTCAGCAATGGGCCATGTCTTTATTCTAGCTGCAACATACTATTTCTGTAAGTGGGCTGAAGCAGTCCCCCTTATGCAAGTTCCCGCAACGACAGTGGCTAGCATTGTGCAACATCATATCATATATTTGTTTGGAGTGCCTGACCAGATTATATCCAACAACGGCCTTGAGTTCAAGAGTCATAGCATTGATCACTTGGTTAACCAGATCGGCTTCAAATGGAGGTACTCGACTATGTATCACCCTCGAGCCAACGGATTAGCTAAGGCTTTCAATAAACCCATGTGCAAAGTTTTACAAAATTCGTATCAAAGACAAAGAGGAACTGATACGAGAAGCTTCCTGAAGCCTTGTGGGCCTATCCAACTACCACAAGAAATGCTACTGAATCCACTCCATACTCTCTAGTCTATGGGGGTGAAGCAGTTCTACCCTCGAAATTCAAATCCCTTCACTGTGAGTTGCTATAAATTAAGGGCTAACCGAAGATGAGAGAGTCAAACGCTGGTATCATGAATTGGATGCACTCGATGAAAAGAGGCTAGAGGCTCAGCAAAACATCGAACTAAACCAAGGGAGAATGAAGAGGGCTTTTGACAAGTTAGTCAAGCTCCGCTCATTCGCCCGTGGTGATTTAGTCCTAGCCGTCAAGAGGCCTATTATGCGTATTCGGCATAAGGGGAAGTTTGAACCCAATTGGGAAGGTCCCTTTAAAAAAGGTCTCTCCTAATGGAGCCTACATTTTGGCACATCCTGATGGAGAGGAGGCAATGCCCCCTATCAATGGGCAATACCTTAAGAAATATTATCTGTGATATATATTCAGGAAAAGAGAGTCAACGCAAAGCAAGCGAGTCTGTCTAAACAAAGTTTAACTCTTTTTATTGAAGTAAAAACGAGTTACAAGTTATAAACCAAAAAGGCCATTACCAGGGAGGTTACAAGTCTCTTACATCTGACGAAAAGAGAATAGTTGACACCAAAATTGTTGCTCCTGCATCTGAGGATAACAGGACGGTTACAAACCAAAACCCGCAGTGTTGCTCTTGCATCTGAGGATAAGAGAAAGGTTACTGGCCAAAAGAATTGCTCACCTCATGAAGAAGAAGCAAACCCACCAAAGAACTGCTCTCCTCATGAAGAAGAAGCAAACCCACCAAAGAAACACCCTCATCATGAAGAAGAAGCAAAACCACTTGAAGAGTCAGCTTCAATTCATCTGACGAGCGCCTTCAAAAAAGATGGTTACAGGCCAAAAGAAGAAGCCAACCATTCCCAAGTCAGCTTCAATTCATCTGACGAGTATATCAAACATAGAAAGAAGACGTCTCTGGCAAGGAACTGACCTATGATGGAGAGCATACCCTATTCACAATGGATACCCTTCCACATAACAACATAGACTTCACTGTTGTGCTGGAGGACTTCGCTTCCAACGGGTATCATAAGTCAGGCTTTACCACTCGTCACCACCCTTTGCCTACCCAAGTCAACATCGTTCGTGAACATCGCTGCACATGGCTCATCACCGTGTGCAACAACCCCCACATGCGACTCACTGCCACATGCGAGCAACAACATGTGCCTCATGATGCCAATCATGTACTGGTAAGCACCTTCTGAAAGCTAGCGTCAGGTATGTCTTCCAAAAGCTAGCACCAACTGTGTTGCTAACTCTCAAAGCTAGCTCATGTTTCTAAGGTCAGCGCCGACTGTGTCTTCTGAAGTCTAACACCGACTGTGCCTTTAACTCCCAGTGTCGACTGCCTTTCTTGCCAGTTGTTCTTTTAAAAATCCAGTGCCGACTGCATACCCTAAGTCAGCATCGGTCGTGTTCGTCACCGTGGCTGTTCACCTCCATGTGACTCCTCATTTTTGTGCCTCCTCGGTTCCCGAGATCCCTTGTTTTCCATCTTAAGGCACTATGCCTCCCCGATGATTCCACGATTTCCAACGGCAACTGTTCGCCTTCCTTGCAACTGTCCAGCTTTAATCTGTTTACCTACGCCCTTTGAATTCCTACCAAAACTCTCCTCCCCTGCAACTTCACCCCAATACACCAGGAAACCACTCCCGCCTGTTTGAAAACTACGAAAACCAGTGAAAAACCTTGGACAGCCTGCTGCTGCCACTGTCGCCTCTTTTTCCCTTCACCAGAATCCGTAAAACCACAGCTGAAGTTCCTTGTTTCCCCTGTCAACCCCTTGTAAAATCCTGCAACTCCGGCAGAACTTCGAAAAAAATTTCACTTATAAGGGACCCACACTGGTTCCACTATCCCCAATGCAGTTAGTCTTCTCATCTGAACTCCTTGTGTCACAATACCAGGATCAAAAAATATGAGCTTCAAGGAAAAGATTATGACCGCTTGAGTCCATTTACAAAAAGGACTTGAAATACAGAAGACTCATCAATAAGGCAAGACAAGTCTCATGAGGAAGAACACTATTCCTATGAGGTCACAAATACACCCCAAAAATGCTAAAGACCACTACGAAGGAAAGAAACAAACAAAGCCAGGGCGAACCTGCCAACGACTTCAGTCCGCTTCGCAACAATTCCATTTAGCCGATAAGCCCAGACTTTCGGGACAGGCTAACAAAATGCCCCCGATTGGACCCGGCAGATAGGCCATAGAGGTGTCCTTACTATCAAAAGTAAACCTGGTGTAGCAACAAACAACGGCAACAAAAAAAAAAAACTAGATCAAATACAAAAAATGTCCTTCAGCATGGCACTCGACTGCCAGATGGACCTGATTCTTACTAATGAGGTCCATACAAAATCCTCCGCTTCATAATCACAAACTGCACGAGGGTGAGGACTTCGACAAGATCCCTCAAAAAAGTTTTTTCTCCCCCTAAAGTCTCCATAGATGGACCTATACATTGCATCCAAACGTCTGAGCATACTAGTTGCAGCATTGCGTGAATCTCCTCAACGTTCATGTGGTCCTGTGGCTAGGAAGAAAAAAGTAATAAAGTCCAAGGAAATTTTCTAAATGTTTTCCTTTTCATATCTCTCAAAGCACAACATTTGGTGGGGCAAGCTCTTTGAGCACATTTTTCAGCACCTTGGTCCATGCCGAATAAAGAGGAAGCAGGTCAATAAAGCCTCAACATACAGTGGAAATTTTGACAGTCTCAAAATGGCCCCTGAACTGATCAATATCGTCATAAGTACTCGAAAAGACCACTTGTCAAGTTTCATCACAATTAGACATATCTAAGGCAGTGGACCTAAAGAAACAATTTCGGCAAAATCGGCCTCTAGAACCATGAAATGGACCCTGTAACTAGAACTATATTTACGATGTGTTAAATAGTAGTGGGACGTTCGCCATTGGATTTGGCATGGTTGGAAACTCTTATGGATCAAGTTTCGGCTTAATCAGGCGCTCCAAGACAATGTTATTGGTAAAATACCAAAAAGGGGTAGGCCGCACACTATCCCCGTGTGGGCATCCTGCACCAAAACACCATTAAAGGTGGTTGTTTTCATGGTCATGGGCAGTGAATTTTGGGGCATATATCTCACTCATTCCAAATAGGATCACGCTCAAATTTTGTCAGCATGTTCGTCTCATCAAGACGAGCGTTTCGATAGGTGGCTAGCCTTGTGAAGATGCCCAAGCAGGGAGAAAAACTAGAGAGAAGTTGTTGATCCATGAAGAAAATTGTAGAAAAATCAGCAGCCCCACGCCTCGTTCAAACGGCCAAATCACGAGGCTTACGTTCCTGATCGATGCGAAACAAATTGTATTATGTACGTAAGGTTCGAGGCTATCTCTGGTCCGATCCTTATGTATGATGAACGATTGGATTTCACACATGGACGCATCAAAGCTGCTGTAAATTCTGGTTATTGGATTTCAAGATTCCAGCACAAAACTTAGGACAACAATATCTTCATCCGGACATGAAATCGAGTATGTTTTTGTTGCAACGTAATCATGACGGCATGCTCAGTGCGATTCAGCGAAGAAACAGAAGAAAAACATCAAGAAACGAGCACACTATCTATCCAAAGTTTTCAAGATTCATTCAAAATTAAAGTCTTATGATCATGGCTTAAAAACATGATTCATGGCTTGAAGTTGGTATCAAATCGATGGCCATGTCGAGCCCTATAAGAAAACAATCATCTTTTGATCAAACAGGCATCAGAGCAACCACAGATCAATCATGAAAGATCACGCAAGTTTTAAGGCAGCAGCAAGATTGTTCTGAAATTCCACACATTGTTAGGTAAGGCCAAAACAGTCCTTTTGCACCCATTTTTAGAATTTCTTTTAATTCAATTAAATTTTAATTATATTCAATTTTAGGTAGTTTTTTTGGCATCTACCCATGTTTGGGCCCAATTCTATATAAACATGCAAAGTCAAATTGTAAAGATACACACAAATCTTCGATCATTCAATAAAGACTTCAATTTTTGCGTGAGTTTGTGAGTGTGTCCTGGAGAGAGAGAGAAAGAGAGAGAGGAGAGAGAATAAAAAGGTTGATATTCCTTGGTAAGGTAACTTTCTCTCTCCTCCTCTCTTCCCTCTCTCTTCCCTTCTTTCTCTCTCTTCTTTTCTCTCTTCTCTTTTCTCGTCTATATACCTTTCTCTCTCCACTTTCTCTCTCCTCTTTTCTCTTTTCTCATCTCTATCTCTATCTTTTTCTCCCCTCTTTTCACTCGTCTCTTTCTCTTCTTTTCTCTGTCGTCTCTCCCTTTCCCTTTCTTTCTTTCATCTTTATCTCTTTCTCTCTCATCCTCCTCTAGTCTATCATGTCTCTCTTTCCTTTCTTCTCTTTCTCCATTCATGCATGGTAGACATATCGTCTGGTGTGATGTTTGAGACATGAATGGTGAGTCGGCCTTAACCCTAGTGGCGAATCGGGCCTCTATCAAAATTCTCTTCCTTTTCTCTTCTGTCACAGACGGTGCAAGCCTATCGTCGCCTACGATTTCTCCCTCTTCCTTTCTCTCTATTCTCTTCTGTCACCACGACGTAAGCCTAACATCGCTTGTGTTTGCTCTCTTTCTTTCTCTCTCTTCTCTTCTACCACAGATGGTACAACCCTATCGCTGCCTGTGCTTTCTCTCTCTTCACATCTGCCATAGACAGTGCAAGTCTATCACCACCTGTGCTTTCTCTCTCTTTCTCTTCTCTTCTGTTGCAGACCACGCTAGCCTATCACCGCCAGTGTTCGTTCTCTTTCCCCTCTTCTGTCACAACTGGTGCAAGCCTAGCGCCGCCTACGTTTTCATCCTTGCTTTTTTATCACAGACGGCGTAAGCCCATGGCCGTATGTGCTCTTTCCCTCTCTTCTTTCTTCTATCAAAGATGGCGCAAGCCTATCGTCGCCTATGATTTCTCTCTCTTCCTTTCTCTCTATTCTCTTCTGTCACCGACGGTGCAAGCCTATCGCCGCTTGCGCTTTCTCTCTCTTCTCTTCTGCCACAGACAGTACTAGCCTATCGCTGCCTATGCTTTCTCTATCTTCACATCTGCCACATACGGTGCAAGCCTATCACCACCTATGCTTTCTCTCTCTTTCTCTTCTCTTCTATTACAGATGACGCTAGCCTATCACCGCCTGTGTTCGTTCTCTTTCCCCTCTTCTGTCACAGCCGGTGCAAGCCTAGCGCCGCCTGTGTTTTCATCCCTGCTCTTTCATCACAGACGGCGCAAGCCCATGGCCGTATGTGTTCTTTTCCTCTCTTCTTTCTTCTATCACAGATGGCGCAAGCCCAGTGTTGTCGTTGTTCTTTCCCTCTCCTATTTCTTCTGTCACAGACGGCGCATGTCATTGCTACTTGCATTCCTTCTCTCTCCCATTTCTATCACAACCGGCACGTACCAATTGTCGCTTGTGTTCCTTCTCTCTCTTCTTCTTCTCTCATGGTTTTCTCTCCTACTCTACTTCTTCTTGTCTTTTCTCTTATTTCCTTCTTCTTCTTCTCTTTCTCTCTCTCCTTCTTTCTCTTTTTCTTCCTTTCTTTTACTTTTTCGTTTGATTAAGATGCGTCGAGATTAGCCTTCTATGGTAGTGCTGTCGTTTAACAATAATGTTGTTGTGTCGGTCAGAGTTACTATGACCGCTTATCGCCACGATAGAGTAGCCATTATGTCTAGTTAGTCGGTATTGGTACTCTCGTCTAGTAGTAATTATGTCGAGCGGACCTGAGCTATCGAGCCCGTTTTACTGCCACGTCGGATCAAGTACTTACTAGTTTAGTCACTTGTCGATCTCACCTTTTGGTCAAATTCTTCTCATCCTAATCTTAATCCTCTCATTCTTCTTTTCACCTTTTTTTTTGAATGTGCACGCCTGTGTACATTCACCCAAAGGCAAGGTGGGGTCCCTTGATCTACTTGTCTTATAACATTTGCCATACGTATGTGATTGCAAAAACAAGAGTATATAAGCCATAGGCGATTCTGAACAAATTTTATGACTAGGGGGCTTTCTTCATGATATAAGAGGGCGCCTACGCGAGCCAGCCCGAGTAAGTCCCGAACCCACCTTAAATGCCTCTCATCGGTTGGTCCACTTGCCCTTATTCTTGAGCAAGGTTCCCGAGAGAGCGATCTCAAGTCCCGAGTTCCAGTGAAACCCAAGACTCGTGCCGCCAGATCATTCTAATCTAGAGGGTGAGAACGATGCACCTAACCAAGTCGGCGCTACCTCTTCTCTTACACAGCCAGCGTTGCTTCAAACAGCGCTAAGCCTCTTATCTCACTCTCCCTCGTTGTGTGCGTCATTGGATTGAAAAAATTGTGGTCCTTACATCATCCCCCACCTAAAAAGGATTTTTTCCTCAAAATCATATTAATCATTAACCAAAAAGGTAAGGGTATTTCTCTCAAACCTTTATTGGAAGGTATTTTTCATCAACATGGGGCCCCCGCTCAACAAAGGCCTAGCAAGTAGTGGAAATTCAAATAATCTCAAAACGGCCCTAGAACTGGTTAAGATCTTCATGAAGTCTCTCAAGAATCTCATGTTAAGTTTTTTCACATTCCGACATGTCTAAGGCAGTGCAAACTGAGAAACCGTTCCGGCAGAATCAACCTCTAGCACCCTGAAACAGACCCTATAACTAGAGCTACAATTTTAGTGTCTCAAATTGTTATGTGACCACCACCATTGGATTCGACATGGTTGAAAACCCCTAAGGGTCAAGTTTCAGCTCAAACAAATAATTCAGGAAGAAGTTATAGGCGAAAGAGTGAAATAGAAGAAGCCGCAAGCTATTCCCGAGTGGCCACCCTGCAACACTGCACCATTAAAGGGATAGTCATGATCAGTGACTTTCGATACTCATATCGCACTCGTCCTAAGTCGGATCGTGCTCAAATTTTGTGAGCAAGTTCGTCTAGTTAAGATGAGCAATTCAATATGTGTATGCCCGGTGACAATACCCGAGTGCAAAGAAAAGTTTGAGAGAAGTTATTGATCCGTGAAGAAAGGTGTAGGAAATTTAGCAGCATCGTGCCTCCCTCAAATTGTCAAATCACGCCGCTCACGAATCCGATTGACACGAGACCAATTCCATTGCGGGCGTAAAGTCTCAGGACATCTCTAATCCAAATCCCGTACATGATTAACGGTCACACAAATCTGATGGATAGACTATAAATTCCATCGTCGGAATCCTTGATTCCATCCAAAATTCCAAACTCACAAAATCTTCCTTCGGCGACAGAATCGAGCTACGTTTGGTGCCCCACAATCGTAGTGGCATGCTCGGTGTGATCCAATGAAGAAAACACAGAAAAACATCAAGGAACGAATACATCATCAATCCAAAGTTTCAAGATCTACTCAAATTTCAAGTCACATGATCGTGCACCATAAACACGATCCATGGCTCAAACTTGGTATCAAATTGATCGTCATGCCGAGCTTTACCAAAAAACAATCATCTTACGATCAACTAGGCACCAGAACGACCCCGAATCAGCCATGCAAGATCACGCAAGTCTGAGGGCAACAGAGGGACTGTTTTGGAAGTCCACGACTTATTAGGAAGGGGCAAATCTATCATATTGTACCCTATTTTTTAATTTCTTTTAATTCAATTTAATCTTAATTTCTAGCAATTAGGGTTACTTTTGATCATCCACCCATATTTGGGGCATACTTCTATATACATACCATCATTATACACAAAAAGGAGAAGAGGCAGAGGCATACACACACAAGAGAGTTTTCACTTAATACAAGTTTCTCTTTCTTACCATTGTCGTGTCATGTTTGAGAGAAAGAGTGAGGTGAGAGAAACTTTTTGATCGGTACCCTTAAGGTTGAGGTAAACCTTCTCGCTCTTCTTTTTCTTTTCTTCTTCTCTCTCTTCTACCCTCTCTTCTCTCCCTTCTTTATCTGAGTTCCTTGCAGAGGTCGTGCACAGCGGTGGCAGTGTCGTGCATGCCTCTCCCTTTGTCCCACAGGTTGTGCATGGCGATGGCAGCGTCATGCACAAGTCCCCTTACCCTTCTATTCGCCTGTCAATTTCTTTCAATGAATTCTGTAGATGGTGTTACCTATCGCCGCCCACAAATGTAGCTGTGACGTCTCAACGAAGAGCCCAGACGACAAAGCTTGTTACCACCTGCAGGGGACCCATCGCCGTCCATGAGCTTCCTCCAAGCGACTGGCACCCATCGCCTTTCTCCTTGTGTCCCGTGCCCATAGTAGTGTGCCCCGTCAGAAGCTGGCGCCGTCCACAAGGAATGTGCCATCTTCTTGCATTGCCCACCGCGATGCCTATTGACGTCCGGACTTTCCCTTCTCTTTGTTGTCTCATTCTTTCCTCTACACCTATTTCTTCTCTCACTTGACTGTGGGTAGACCTAGCCTATCATCAACGTGCCGACCTCGGTTACGAGAAGTATTGTCGTCGTTCTGGTCTTGAGAACCATACCTGTCTTACTAACACTCCGAGTCGATAATTTCTGGTTGTCATGTTAGTCTCACCCCCAAATCAAGCTCTCTTCTCTTTTTTATCTTTTATCAAACCTTGCATTTCATCGCCTTCTCATGAGAACATGCATTGCCCTAAGACAAGGGTGGGTCCCTTCGACCCACGTGCCCTACAAATTAACCATATAAGTGTTATGCAGAAAAACTAAGAGGATTACAGATCAAGGGAAGCGATTTTGAAGGAGCTCAAACAGCTAGGGGGCTTTCTTCGTGATCTAGGTGGGCACCCACGTGAGCCAGCCCAAGTAAGTCCCGAACCCAGCTAAAATTCCTTTCTCATTGGTTGGTATACCTGCCCTTGCCCTCTAGCAAAGTTCAGAGAAAGTGATCTCAAATCTCGGGTTCACAAGAAACCTAAAACACGTGCCGCCAGATCACCTAGATCCTAAAGGACAGATCGAGGCACCTAACCAGCTGGGCAACTCCACTGGGGACTTACTACCCCTTAGTCGGTTCGCTCTTGTTTGATCAATTTCTTTTTTACTTTCTGCACCTATTTCTATGGCACGTGGGTTTCTCAACTCGTTCATCCAGGTCAGGGACTTCCTTATCCCTGCACTAGTGGTTGTCCCAATGAAGGAAGTTGCTCAAGCCTCCCTCCCTACTCTTCTTCTAAGTCAAGACTCACGATCTGGCTCCTAGGTTCTCACCTGGATCGGTGCGAGAGGGGACTTAAAGGTCCCTGCCTTCCTGCATTCTCTCCTTAGTGGACTCTCCATCAAGGCCCTTGCATGGGTAGCACTCCTGTTGTCGCACACCCTGCTACTGGCAAATCTCCTGCTAGTCAAACTGTCGTGGTATGGCAAAAGCCTGCCCTATCCATCCTTACAAAAGGCACACAAACTCTCATCGTTCCGGAGGTTCGCGCAAGACAACTCCCTGTGCTCCTTCAATACTCCGAGCTTCCGCACCTGAGGGTCGGTACATAGAGGCAGAGGTCCTGAGGTCTTCACCCCTCGCACACACTCAAAGGCTCGTGGTCTATCCACTCGAGCAACACCTCGGGGTACCCCTCATGGTGCGTTGAGCTTGCATCTAGGGCCAGGCCTTCTTGGGCCAAACCCTACATGCGTCATGCATTCGCTTTCCATAGCTCGGGGCAGCGTTAACTCTATGCCACCTCGAGCACGAGAGGGTCGACCGTTCCGTCTTCCCTCCCAGCACATGCAGCTTCACCTTGTGAGAGAGAAGTTCCCGCCTTGTCCCTCAGCAACACAAGCTTGTGGATCTCGGATTGCTCAGGTCGAACCCATTGACCGAGCCTGAGCAGACCCCCAAGTCACCCGGACGGCTAACCCTAAAGATGAACACACACCATCTTTGCAGGTCCCTCTCGGATCCAGACTCAGGTGGAGTCACGAACCAGCTTCTTCCTTTGCTGCTTCCCCGACTCCAGGAAAGCACCTCGAGCCCTAGTACTCAAAGGTCGTCCCTAAGAGTACCATCTTGAGCCAACCCCAGGTCAACCGAATACTAGGGCCTCACAAAAGAACTCGGGCCAATGACTTGATGTCAGACAGAGGCCTCTAGCCTCCAAGACAAGAACCCAAGCTGCCCTCCATCCTTGAGCCCCACTCTCTGCTCTAGACATGGCCCTCGCCTGCTCGAAGAAAACTAGGCAGTCTAGGTCTCAGGCTCGGTTTTGGAATTGGGAGAGGCCTATAGATCTTGACCACGGGAACCTCCAAGGCAGTCGTGGTCATCGCCCCTGACGACCCCTTACCTTGAATCCCTTCTTCCCTCTGCAAACTTTGGAGCCTGAGCAAGTCTAGGAATACTGTTCGGTGATCACCATCTAGTAGTCACAGTCCCAAGACCATCAAGAACTGGTCCTCACAAGATCGGCATACAAAACCCGAGTCTAGTCGGGGCAAGTTGAGCCCCTCCAGACTGACTTACCACGCACGACTTGCCAGCCTCGACAGTCCGATGCATCACCTGACTCTTGCCTCCCGGATGAAATGGTCAATGCCATGGTGATCAATGACCCGAATGATACTTAGGAGGAGCGGATGAACAACTTCGTGGAATTGATGCAAGCCATCCTCGAAAAGATGGAGCGCCTAGAGGCTAGGTCCTGTTCTCCATCTGATTCCCCTACTGGTGAGGACATACTCGGTCTCCCAAGATAACGCCTCTTCCAGTAGGGTCTCCCAAACCGACATAGATGCTATGGTGGCCCATAGCCTCATGAACAAGGTCCCGAGAATGCAGGAGATGCCACTCGACCAAAAGTCGTATCCTTCAGGCATTGACCAGGTGAAGTTTCCCCTGAACTACCAAAAAGGCAAACTCTCCCTGTTCAATGGTACCACGTCTCCTCACCAGCATGTGGCCCACTTCCAAGCGGCCTGCTGGGAGACAGCAACTGACAAACGTCTCCTTCTCTGCTAGTTCATTGAGACCCTCGAAGGACTAGCCTTCTAGTGGTATGCTCGACTGCCACCAAACTCGGTGCAAACTTGGCAATAAATGGAGCAGTTGTTCTACCAACGCTTCTACGATGTCTAAAGGAACGTGGAAACAATCAAGCTCCTCACCTTGATGCAAGACCCTGGTGAGCCGATTGACAAGTTCACCACCCAATGGAGAGAGTTAGCGACATTTCACGCCACCCCCATGACAAAGAAGGAAGCAGTCCAGACTTGCATACGAAACATGCTTCCCAAGATCACCCTACATGTCTAGGCATCCAATCCACCCTCCATGTCAGAGCTCATCTCTAAGGTAGTTTGTATCAAGGGATTGTTCAAGCACAACGGCAACCGTCGTCAGCAATCCTCCAGTGCAAACTCTTGTTCCAACAGTCGGGGCAATCAAAAGGCAGTGGTCAGTGCAACTGTCACCGTGACTGACACCAAAGGCACGGCTCCCTAAACTCTCGACCTCTCTAAAGCACAGATGCCTCAGGCTAAGGGCAAGCAACAGTCCTACCATCCAGTCCTGCCTCCTAAAAACATTAAGCGGAATGACTACTGGACCCAGCATTAGAAGAAGGTTTACCCCTTTGACACGGAGTGGACCCCTGCACTGCTCCAACTGTTGTTAGAATAGAACATGATCCACATGTTAGAGGTCACCACTGTGGAGTCACCAGGGCAAGAGTCGAATGAGAAGTACTGTGCTTATCATAAGAGAGTAGCCCACGCCACTCACGACTGCTACAAACTCAATGACACTATCGAGGTCCTTATCAACAAGGGCCAGAAGAAGCTCGAAGAGTTGAAAAAGGCATCCGGGGCAGCTTAGGCATGTCACCTATTCATGATCCAAGAGGACGACAGAGCACCCTCTATTCTTCGTGCATTTTTCTCTAGAATGCTCGAAGAAAGGATCGCCACCCCAAAGCCGACAAGGCAGCCCAAGTTCCTGCCTCCAAGGACAAAGAACCTTTGGTGCACATACAAGGTCATGACATCAGTGAGTGCAGTGGCTTTCATAAACACTTGGCAAAAAGATACAGTAGTGTCAGGAGGTTCAGGGCGAGCCGGCAAGACACCCTCAGGTCCCTCTTTCGCCTGTGCAAGAAGATCCCCTGACGCAAGCCCAACAAAGTACTGAGCAAGACCCCTGCAAGCCCTCTTTGGGACAATGCTTCAGCAAGTTCTTGTCACCCCCAAGTCAGCCAGACATCCTAAGCATCTTGCTCGGGGCACGAAAAAACTCTGGTGCCCCTATCACCAAATGTGGGGTCATGAACTCAAAAAATGCACTGGGTTCGAGGCCATCGTCACGAAGAAAGTCCAGCAAGGCCACATCATCTGCGCAGTTCTATCATGACAAGTGTAAGCCCTCGCTCCCGTTCAAGAGGAAGCTCCGCTACAAGCCCCTCCTGAGCATGCACTGGACCTTTGAGAGCCCTCGACCTCTTAGCCCTGGGAAGTCTACCATGGGAGAAGTAGGCTCAAATCCCTGAAACATGAGGCAATCCACCAAGCTAAGGCCACTCACCAGTCAGATAGGGTTGTCCAAACACCCCCTCAGGGATCTCGAGGGAGACAGCGAGCACCTAGGTCAGCCCACCAAAGGAATCATCTTCCTCAGCCACTTGTCGAAGAAGAATTCCTTAGGCCCTTTCCTCTGCTGCCGACCTTGCGGGACTTCATCTCAGGCACAGCTTGCCTCATCTTATCGTCCAATCAGAGAGACGACCCTGAGTTATCAATATCTCAGGAGTCGGCCAAAATGGGAGACAACATTAAAAGCACCCCACGATGGTCAATGCCGGGGCATGGCCTTAAATACCCCCTACAAACGTCCAATTATGGCGACGACGTAAAACGATGCCCGGAACGTTCTAACTCTTCTTCTCTTTTCCCCTTCTCTATTCCTTCTGTCGGTACAGCTCGGCGATGTGCAGATTTTGACACTCTAAATAAAGAGTTTGGAGGCACCAACCTCACCACTCCACAACAAGAATGCCTCAGAGAAATATTGGCCCAGGCGGCAGGGTTCTCTATAGCCACCGACGCCCTAGCAACACGGGCCAAAACTGAACCACTTCGAGCTCCTGCTCTCACGAGGTCTGTCACATGATCCAAGTACATGAGGAGTCTCCCTGCTCAGGGCAAGCACCGTGTGAGCCCAATCATGAGGTCATGGACCCCCCACTTAAAGCCAACCCTTCCATCTCCTGGGCCAGTCAGAGACCAGTCCTCTCCCACGTTGTGTCCATCCTAAAGCCCGAGATGTCAAGATCATGGGTAGCCACATTTGAGATCAAAGAAACCCTTGTGAGTCCTCTGACAAGGAGTTCCAGGAGGCTCTGAAGAGTGTGAAGAGGGCAGGCAGGCTACGGCTGATGAGCTCGAAGAGATCAACTTGGGGGATGAGGCCAACCCAAGCCCAACCTTCATCTTAGCAAAGATGTCCCCGAAAGAGAAAGAAAGCTATATCTCCCTCCTGCGAGCAAATTGGGATGTCTTCACCTGGCATTATCATGAGATGCCTTGTCTAGACCCTCATATTGTTGTCCATCACCTCGGCATTGATCCAACCATCAAACCCATGAAGCAGAAATCAAGAAGCTTTGGCTCGACCTCAAGATGCAGATCGACGCTGAGGTGAACTAGCTCAAGCATGCTAGATTCATACGTGAAGTCAAATACCCAAGATGGTTGGCGAATGTCATCCTAGTCAAGATGAAGAATGGCCAAATGAAGTCTGCATCAAGTTTCATGACTTGAATACTGCTTGTCCCAAGGACGATTTCCCCCTGCCGTTCATCGAGATGTTGGTTGATTACATGGCCCATTGTCGAATATTCTCCTTTATGGACGGTTATTCTGGTTACAACCAAATCTGGATGGTGCCAGAGGATGAGGAGGCCACTGCGTTCTTGACTCTAATAGGTGTCTGTTGCTACATTGTGATGCCTTTTGGGCAAAAGAATGCTAGCGCCATGTATCAGCAAGCCATGACAAACATCTTCATGGACATGATTCACAAGCAGGCCGAGTGCTATGTGGATGACTTGGTGGTAAAGTCTGAAACAAAAGCCACTCATGTGCAAGACCTCAAAAAGTTGTTTTAGCGGTTGCGGCTCACCAACTAAAGATGAACCCCTTAAAATGAGCCTTTGGCGTATGCTTAAGAAAATTCTTAGGGTTTATTGTGAGATACAATGGGTCGGAGATCGAGCCAGTCAAAATCAATGCAATTCAGAACATACTACCGCCTACAACCTTCCATGAACTGTGGTCTCTCCAAGGACAACTTGCCTACATTCGGAGGTTCATTTTGAACAATTAAGGGTGATGCAGACCCTTTTCACACCTCCTGAAGAAGGACACTCCCTGCATATGGAATGAAGCATGCCATGTTGCACTCAAGGACATCAACCAACACTTGTTGAATCCACCAGTACTCTCTACACTAGTGTTAGAAAGGCCTCTCATTCTATACGTGACTGCCCTCGACGAGTCACTCGGGGCACTCATAGCGCACAACAATGATGGAGGAAAAGAGATAGCGCTCTATTATCTCAGCCGTAGAATGCAAGGGGCCGAGAAGAATTACCCTCCCATCGAAAAATGTGCTTAGCCTTGATCTTTGCGATACAGAAGCTCTGCCATTACTTGCTCGTCCATGAAGTCAACTTAATCTCCAAGGCAGACCCGGTCAAGTTCCTTATGACCCGGCCATGCTTGTCAGGATATTTGGCCAAGTGGGCACTATTGTTGATGGAGTTCGACATCACATATGTACCACAGAACGAAGTTAAAGGTCAAGTCCTAGCAGACTTCCTTGCGGCTCACTCAGTCCCATCGGAATCTCCCCTGTCAAGCTATCTCCCGGATGAAGAAGTTTTCTGTGTGGCGCTAACTCGGCCGTGGGAGATGTACTTTGACGGAGCATTCCAGTCTGATAGAGGGGGCGCCGAAGTCGTGTTATTGACTTCCAATGGAGGAATAATTCCTCTATCCTTCCCATGAAGAAGTGGCAAAACCACTTGGAGAAGTTAGCCTCGGCCCCGCCAAGGAAAGTGGTTACAAGCTAAAAGAAACATCGAACCACTTTCGAGTCAGCTTCAATTCATCTAACGAGTATGTCAAACATACAAGGAAGACTTCTCTGGCAAGGAACTGGCCTATGATGGAGAGCATACCCTGTTCACAGTGGATGCCACTCCACTGAACAATATGGACTTCACGGTTGCGCTGGAGGACTTGGCTTCCAACACATCGAGGCGGTAAGGTCTCCCCATTTTCCATCACCCTTGACCCCGACAAGACATCATCGTCCGAGGTCATTGCCGTGCACAACAAAATGTCGCGTCTTATCATCACTACGGGTAGGCTAACGTCGTGCAGGACTATCGCCACGAGCCTCATGCCCCCAAGCGTGGCTACCGCCGTGTGTGGCCTGGGGACGTGCGAAGGCGGTGCTGCATGTGACTTAATGGCAGGTGTGACTTTGAAGGACCCCATATCCCAATGTTCCCCATTTTCGGGGCGCATTGACGCCTCTTCGGTTCCCCCAATAGTCACCCCTCACCGATGGTACACCTTCCTATGACCTTTTGCCTGCCCCCCAACCCTCTGGGTTCCCATCGGCGTTTCCCCTCTCCATCAGAAATCCACTTCTGTTCACCAAAAAAATCCTTCCCGCCTTCTGCTCATTGCTGGAGTTAGTGAAAACCACTGAATATCCCTGAAAGCTTCCCTGCGACCCTGTGGATTACCCTCCTCCCTAGTTTCCCACTTTAGCAGTTCACCATAACTCACCGAAATTCTGCTAAGTTTCTGGTGAACGCAGTACATCCCCTTCTCCTTCTCCAACAATCAGAGAACTGACAAATCCCTTCGAACTCTCTGTGATCTCCCCTTCAACAGCTAAATGACAGGAGGAGCACTGGAACCTTGGCAGGGCGCCCTTGCAAATTCTGCTAAGGCCCTGACAGACCCTCTTCCTGGCTCAGAAATCCTCAGCACTTCCCGAAAACGTTCGCAATCACACAGCGAAGCTTCGCACCTCTTGAAGCTCGCTATAAAAATCCTTAAAGACTTGTTCTTGCAAGTTTTGGCTAGGAAGTGCTCGCCAAAAAACCCTCACCAGAAATCTTTAGCTTTCTCTCTCTCTCTAGAAAGCTTTCTACTATTTTACCCTTCGGCAAAACAGTAAACTGGGGTTTCTCCCCTTTTTATACCTAGTGGTACCGTGAATTGCCCCTGACAAATTCAGAATGACACTCCAGTCCCCAGCTCTTGATGGCAATAAGACCAGGCTGAGGTGGGCCAAGCTCGAGACCTAAAGCATCATCGTTGAGCGCCTCGTCAAGACTTGCGTCACGTAACTCATCAGAAGGCTAAGTGTCGAGCGCCCCATCAAGACTTTTACCGAGCACCTTTACCAGAGATTATCACCGCACATCTTGTCTAGAGATTATCATCATGCATCTCATCCAGGGGTCACCGTCGCACATCTCATCTAGAGATTATCACTGTGCGTCTCATCCAGGGGTCACCGCCGCACAGATCATCGCTGCACGGAACGTCGGGGCTTACTGCCGCGTGCTTCACCAAGGGACCTAACGCATCACCTAGGCTTACTAATGCACGTGCCACTCCACCCCTATGGACCATTGTCTGCCTCTTCGGAAGTTCATTCCCTGCATCACAATCTCAGTCCTCAGGGAGTCCAGTCTCTAGTGATGGCCCTGTTCCCCATGGAGTCGCATGCCTTCACCACTTAATGGTCTGCAATGCATGACCTTAAACTGCATAGCCATGGTCCGCATTGCATGACCTTAAACTACATAGCCATAATCCGCATTGCATGACCTTAAAGTGCACCGCTATGGTCTGCATTGCACGACCTTAAATTACACAGCCATGGTCCACATTGCATGACCTTAAATTGCACAGACATGGTCCTCATTGCATGACCTTAAACTCCACAGCCATGGGCACATTGCATGACCTTAAACTACACATCCATGGTCCGCATTGGATGACCTTAAACTGTACACCCATGGTCCGCATTGCATGACCTTAAACTACACAACCATGGTTTGCATTGCATGACCTTAAACTGCTTAGCCGTGGTCCACATTACATGACCTTGAACTGCACAGCCA
>NW_006499207.1:5392594-5415277 GCF_000471905.2 Amborella trichopoda
TACACATCCATGGTCCGCATTGGATGACCTTAAACTGTACACCCATGGTCCGCATTGCATGACCTTAAACTACACAACCATGGTTTGCATTGCATGACCTTAAACTGCTTAGCCGTGGTCCACATTACATGACCTTGAACTGCACAGCCATGGTCCGCATTGTATGACCTTAAACTTCATAGCCATGGTCCGCATTGCATGACCTTAAACTGCACAGCCATTGTCCACATTGCATGACCTTAAATTGTACAGCCATGGTACGTATTGCATGACCTTAAACTGCACAGCCATGGTCCGCATTGCAAGACCATTAACTGCACAGCCATGGTCCGTATTGCATGACCTTAAACTCCACAGCCATGGTCCACATTGCATGATCTTAAATTGCATAGCCATGGTCCTCATTGCATGACCTTAAACTGCACTGCCATAATCCGCATTGCATGACCTTAAACTGCACAGCCATGGTCTGCATTGCATGACCTCAAACTGCACAGCCATAGTCCTTATCACATGACTCAAAATTGTACGACCATGGTCCGAACTATATGGCCTTAAACTATAACGGAGGTCTAGTTGCACAACCTCAAACTGCAAAGTCCAAGTCACACGACCCAAAACTGTACGACCATGGTCCAAACTATACGACCGTAAACTATAGCGGATGTCATGTTTCACGACCACAAACTGCATGGTTCTAGCTGTATGACTTTAAACTGCATAGCCATGGTCCGAGCTTCAAGCCCCTAAAGCTGTAACATGCAGTAGTCGATACGCATAACTCCAACTAGACCACCAGCGGAGTTAGATGTATGTAAGGGTCGTACTCACCCCGTCATCTCTAGAGAGTTAAGTTCATTCTAACCCCTTCAATCCACAGTGGGATTCATCGGTGCTCTGACCTATCAGAGTTCCATGCACATCGATATTCACTATCCCCATGAAGTCACACTAGCCCTCTTAATCCTCAATGAAGCCTCTCCCATTTACTACTCCTTGTAGGGTCACCACCTTCATCTACATCTCTTCGCGTGTGTATAGCCTTAACTATCTTTATCCCCAGGGAGTCAGATTACTATCCACATACCTATCCCCCCTCCCCCATGCAGCCTTACTGACATGGCAATTCGTACTCGGTCCATGCTGCATGACCCTAAACTGCATAGTCATGGTCCAAACTATAGCGAAGGCCTCCTTGCACGACCTTAAACTGCACTGTCCTGGTTGCATGACCTAAACTGCATAACTGCGGTCCAGCTATATGACAATAAACTATAGTGCGTGTCCTAGCCACATAAAGTTAAACTGCCTTTCTCAGGCCTAGGAGGCACAACCTTAAAACATGCCTATGTTAACCGCACACCCCTTTCATCTGCATCTTTGTGCACTCTTTCCCTAACCGACCCATTTGTGTGCGCGTACCCTCTTCTTCTCCCCAGTGAGCCACTTAAGCGCACATGCCCTTTATGTGCATCTCCACACACATCTTATCTAGCTAGCCTATTCATGTGCACGGATCACCTTCACCATCTTTCATCATCCCCCAGTGAGTCTTACCCATGCTCGCCAAATGGCAGACCATCTTGACACCCATATTCACCTTCAGCTAGTGGGTCGCCACCTTTCACCTACCATTCAATCAACTCTCCACAAGCAACTTCATGCTATCCTCCCAAGTGAGTCAAAGTCATCACCAGACTCACTCTATGGCCTCTACAGTTTGCCATTCCTTATCGGTACGGTCCAGCTATATGACCCTAAACTATAGTACACGTCCAGATGGTATGACGTTAAAAGGCTTCGCACAGGTCTCGAAGGCATGACCCTAAGCACGCCTTCTCAAAAAAAATGGGCATAGTGCACACCTGGACAATGGAACGCCATCAGCAAAAATGACGAATAGGCATGGTCATGAAACCATGAGTAAGAGAGTTCTGTGGAAAGAAAAATGGATAAAAAGGGTGGGCATGACCACAGGTCATGGGTAAAAGAGTCAAGAAATAACAAAATTTTGTGAAAACCATCTTCATGGCACCGCTTCTCCTGTTCAAGTGAAAACCCGTGAAAGGCCACTTGAACTGACAAGATCAGATGATGCACAACTACCACCTCAGCCAACATTCAATTTCCAAACGGTCACGAAGCTACTGAGGTCTGCCTAAAATCCTCAAAAGTCAGCATCCAATCGCAGGCCATATGGCTTGTCAAGGAGTGAGAGCCCCACAAGATCTCCCCAATTTCCATGGTTCGTCAAGGAGTGAGACCCCTACAAGATCTCCCTGGTTTCATGGCTCATCAGGGAGTGAGAGCCTCATAAGTTCTCCCCGATTTCATGGCTCATCAGGGAGTGAGAGCCTCATAAGATCTCCCCGGTTTCATGGCTTATCAAGGAGTGAGAGCCTCATAAGATCTCATGGTTTCATGACTCATCAGGGAGTGAGCGCCCCACAAGATCTCCCTCGTTTCATGGCTCATCAGGGAGTGAGAGCCGGATAAGATCTCCCTAGTTTCATAGCTCATCAGGGAGTGAGAGAACATAAGATCTCTTTGGTTTCATGGCTCATTAGGGAGTGAGAGCCGCATAAGATCTCTCTAGTTCAACAACAACAAGAGTCCTTGAGAGTGAGGATGATGACTAAAAGATCCCTCCGAAAATGCTAGGAGCCATTACGAAGGCAAGAAACTGATGAAGTCAGGGTCTAATCTATCACAGGCTTCAGGGTAGTCTTGGCCAAACCCCCTAGCCTACATGGGACTAGACTTTTGAGTTGGGTCAGAAGCCCCCGATTGGGCCCCATTAGACGACACCTACTGGAGATACCTTGAGCATCAAAAGAAAACCTAGTGTAGTACATTGCCGAGCAAAGGTTCGTAGTCTCTTGAGGGTACGGACTCTACAAAGATCTCTCAAACTTCCTGAATGATTGCACTTCTTGATTCTCTCGAAGCACAACATTCGGTGGAGCATGTTGTTGAAAGGTATTTTTCATCAATATGGGGCCCTTGCTTAATAAAGGCCTAACAAGAAGTGAAAATTTGGACAGTCTTAGATCATCCCTAGAACTGGCTAAGATCTTCATGATATCTCTCAAGAATTTCATGCCAAGCTTCGTCGTATTTTGACATGTCTAAGGCAGTGCAGAATGAGAAACAATTCTCGTAGAATCGACTTCTAGCACCCTAAAATGGACACTACATTTTAGCATCTAAAATTGTTGTGGTATCACCACCATTGGATCCTGCATAGTTGATAACTCCCAAGGATCAAGTTTCAGCTGAAACGGACATTCCAAGAAGAAGTTATAAGCGAAAGAGTGAAACAGGAGAAGCCCCACGCTATTCCCGTGTGGCCACCCTACAAGACTACACAGGCAGTCACGACCAGTGAATTTTGACGCTCATATCTCACTCGTCCTATGTCGGATCTTTCTCCAATTTGGTGCACATGTTCGTCTAGTCAAGACGAGCGATTCGATATGTGGCACGCCTGATGACGATAACCGAGTGCGAAGAAAAGTTAGAGAGAAGTAGTTGATCCGTGAAGAAAAGTGCAGGAAATTCAGCAGCGTCGTGCCTCGCTAGAGTGGAGAAATCGTGCCGCACTAGAACAGACCAGCGCCCATCGCCGTCCGCAAGCTTCCTCCGAATGACCAGCGCCCATCGCCATTCTCCTTGCATCCTGTGCCTATCGCCATGTGACCTAGGAGAAGCTAGCGCCGTGTACCTCGTCAGGAGCTGGCACCGTCCACAAGGGATGCACCATCTCCTTACATTGCCCACCACGATGCTTATTGACGTTCGGACTTCCCCTTTTCTTTGCCATCTCGTTCCTTCCTCTTCACCTCTTTCTCCTTTCACTTGACTAAGGGTAGACCTATCACCCACGCGTTGATCTCGGTTTCGAGTAGAATTGTCGTCGTGCTGGTTCTGAGAACCATGCACATCTTGCTACCACTTCGAGTCGGTAATTTCTGGTTGTCATGTTAGTTTCACCCCCACATAAAGCTCTCTTCTCGTTTATATCTTTGACCGAACCTTACACTTCATCACCTTCTCATGTGAACGTGCATTGCCCTAAGATAAGGGTGGGTCCCTTCGACCCACTTGTCTTACAAATTAACCGTAGAAGTGTTGTGTAAAAAAACAAGAGAATTACAAGTCAAGGGAGGCAATTCTGAACCAGCTCAAGCAGCTGGGGGGCTCTCTTTATGATCTAAGAGGGCGCTCAAGCGAGCCAGCCCGAGTAAGTCCCGAACCCACCTAAAATTTCTCTTTTATTGGTTGGTATACCAGCTCTTGCCCTCCAGCAACGTTTTGAGAGAGCGATCTCAAATCCTGGGTTCACCAGAAACCCAAGATACATGCCGCCAGATCACCTAGATCCGGAGGGCGAGATCGAGGCACCTAACCAACCTCATCTTCCTGTTCCCATGTCAATTCTTCCCTTGGATGATACTGTCATTGCACCCAGATCAGAGGAATTTCTTTATTGCGCAACAGTTGTACCCTCCTTTCTAATATCCCAATTGGTTGTTCAACATAGGTCAAATCCTCCCTAAGCAAAATTGCTTCATACTCTAAGACATGGGATGGGTCAGGTTGATATTTCATCAGCAATGATATATAGAATACATTGTGGAAGCTGGCCAGTTTAGGTGGAAGACAAGTCGGTAAGCCACGCTTCCAATTCTTTACAAGAGTTCAAAAGGTCTAATGAATCATGGGCTCAATTTCCCCTTTTTACCAAATCTCATAACACCCTTGGTTGGTGTTACCTTTAGAAAGACCCGATCCCCCACTTCAAACTTGAGGTCTCTCTAGTATTATCAGCATAACTCTTTTGTCGACTTTGGGCTGTCTTAAGCCGCTCTCTGATTAAGGCAATCTTCTAAGAAGTCAGCTGAACTATCTCAAGCCCTAACAATTTTCTTTCGCCCACCTCATCCCAACAGATGGGCTTCCTACACTTCATTCCATACAGGGACTCATAAGGTGGCATCTGAATACTGGCTTGGAAATTGTTGTTATAAGTAAATTCTATCAAAGGTAGATGGTCTTCCCAGCTTCCCTTAAACTCAATGACACACACGCTTAACATGTCCTCTAAGGTTTGATTGTTTCTCTCTGACTGACCATCGGTTTGGGGGTGAAAGGCGGTGTTAAAAGTAAGTTTGATCCCCAAAGCTGATTGCAGACTTGCCCAAAATATGAAGGTGAATCTGGTGTCCCTGTTTGACACAATGCTGATGGGCACCCCATGCAATCTCACAATTTCTCTGAGGTACAATTGGGGCATCTCATCTAGAGTATAGGTCATGCGAACTGGTAAGAAGTGAGCAGCTTTGGTTAATCGATCCACCACCACCCAGATACTGTCATGCCCTGTACTTGATTTTGGTAATCCAAAAATAAATTCCATCATGATGTATTCCCATTTCCACTTTGGTATTGGTAGGGGCAGCAATAGTCCAGCAAGTTTATGATATTCTGCCTTCACTTGCTGGAACATCAAACACCTAGCGACAAATTGTGCCACATCTCGCTTCATGTTGTTCCACTAGAAGGCCTTTTTCAAATCCTGGTACATCTTCGTACTCTCTAGGTGTACCGTGTAGCGGGAGTGGTGTGTTTCCTCTAAAACAACCCTTTTTATTTTCTTGTCATTAGGAACACACACTCGGTCCTTAAACCTTAACAAGTCATCACTGCTTATAGAGAAATATTTTTTTCCTCCATATTCAGTTCTTCAAGGATTTTTATTAGCTGGGGATCTCCTTTTTGAGCTGCTCGGATTTGTTGAAAGAATTGGGGTTCCATCCTTAGACACTACAACATTCCTTCCCTCTCACTACGGGGCTGAAATGGGTGCCACTCCACCACATCCTCTAATAGCTTCATTTCTCGAACAATCAAATGTGCCACAGATATCATAGCTTTTTTACTTAAAGCGTCGGCTACTACATTAGTCTTGCCTGGTTGGTAATCAATTGTAAAGTCATAATCACTCAATAAGTTCATCCATCTTCTTTGCCTCATATTCAACTCTTTCTAGGAAAACAGGTACTGGAGGCTCTTATGGTCCGTGAACATCTTAAACTGGGCCCCACAGAGGTAGTGCCTCTAGATTTTTAGCGCAAACACTACTGCCGCGAGCTCCAAGTCCGGAGTTGGGTAGTTCTTCTCATACGGTTTTACTTGTCTGGAGGCATAAGCAATGACTTTACCTCTCTGCATGAGTACACATCTGAGCCTTTAATGAGATGCATCGGTGTAAACCACAAGTCGTCATTCCCCTTGGACAAGGCAAGTGTTGAGGCCGTGACTAGTCTCTTCTTAAATTCCTAGAAACTCTTCTCACACTCCTTTGACCAAATAAATTTTGCATTCTTCTGAGTCAATCGAGTCAAGGGAATCGCTATCTTTACGAATCCTTCTACAAAGTGCTTGCAGTACCCTGTCAATCCCAGAAAGCTATGAACCTCAGTCACATTTTGTTAGCCTTTCCCACTTAAGTACGACTTCGATCTTAGAGGGGTCAACCATAATTTCATCCTTAGAAATAATGTGCCCAAGGAAGGCCACACTGAGGAGCCAAAACTAGCTCTTGCTCGACTTAGCATCCAATCTTTCCAACTTCAAATTTTGCAAGACAATTCTTAGATGTTGTTCATGTAATTCCCGACTCTTAGAATATACCAAGATATCATCAATAAAACCAGTACAAAGTCATCTAAGAAGGGTCTAAACACCCTATTTATCAAATCCATGAACAAAGCGGGGGCATTGGTTAACCTGAATGCTATCACAAGAAACTTATAGTGACCGTATCGAGTTCTGAGAGCGGTCTTTGTGATGTCCCCCAACTTGACTAGAAATTGATGATAAACAGATTGGAGGTCAATCTTCGAAAACACTTGGGCACCTTGGAGCTGGTCAAAGAGGTCGTCAATCCTAGGCAGAGGGTACTTATTTTTCACCGTCACTTGGTTCAACTACCTATAGTCAATGCATAATCTCAAGGACCCATCCTTCTTCTTCACAAACAAGACCGGTGCACCCCAGGGCGATACATTAGGTCGAATGAATCCCTTATCCAATAATTCCTGCAACTGCTCTTTTAACTCTTTCAATTCCGCTGGAGCCATTCTATATGGGGCTTTGGAGATGGGAGTAGTAATAGGTACTACTTCTATATCAAATTCAATTTCTCTTTCTAGAGGTAGGGATGTCAATTCCTCTGGAAACATCTCCAGGTATTCTTTTACTACTGGTATCCCTTCCAATAGGGTCTGAACACCCTGATTCTCAACCACATAAGCTAGGTACCCTTCACACTTCTTAGCCAAAAGGCGAGAGGCTCGGAGGGCAGAGATGAGGTGTAGTGGGGGATTGTCCCTAATGCCTCTAAAGTGTATTTCTGCTTGATCGGGACATTTACCAGTTACCATCTTTTCATGGAAGTTGACAATGACATGGTGTGTAAACAACCAATCCATGCCTAGAATCACATCAAAGTCTTGAAGATCTAGGTGGATTAGATCCACAGGTAAGTCACAACCATCAATCATAAGCTTACACTGCATATATACTCTATCAGTCTCTATAGAGCCTCCCACAGGCGTGCATACTACTAAAGTTTAATTGAGACCTGCAGGTGCAACATTTATGTAATGGGCAAAATGGGGTGCAACAAATGAGTGAGAGGAACCAGGGTCAATTAAAACTTTAGCATTAACATCACAAATTGTGAGCATACCTTTGATCACTGAGGTGGATGCCTTGGCCTCTTGTTCAGTGAGTGTGAACACTCGCCCTTGGGTCATCGGGCGATCCTCGGTTTTCATCATAGGGCAGTCCTTCGCCCAGTGATCAAGCTTGCCACATTTCAGACATACATTCTTCTTTTGGTAGAATTCCGAGGCAGTGTGGTTTCTTCTCCCACAAATAAGTACAAATCGAGCATCGGTCGATACCCATATTGCCTGGAAGACTGTTCGTGATCCTCGAGTTAGTTAGGTGGGTAAGGCTTCCCTCTGGTGTTTCACCATGACAACTGCCGAGGTTTCTTCCTAAACTTTCCCAATGGCCCTAATTTCATTTTTCCTTCCTTCCTTAACCGGTGATCCTCGCAGTCTTTTTCCATCTTCAAGGCATGGTCTACCATCGAGGCGTATGAATTTATATTGGCCGACTTCACTCTACTCCTAATATCCAGTCACAAGCCCCTTTCAAATTTAGTCGTCTTTCTCTCCTCGATATTTATGATGTGGGGAGCATACCGAGAGATCTATGCAAACTGGGCGACGTATTGTTCAACTGTCATACCCCTCGCTGAAGTTCAATAAATTCTACTTATTTCCTTTCCTTGATTGAGTAGGGGAAGTACTTCTCATCAAATGTTGCCAAGAAGTTTTTCTAGGTGACCTCGGTCCCTGCCTCCCTCCAAGTCTGCTTCACCGAATCCCACCAGTACTATGCTTCCCCTTCCAGCATAAAGGCCCCTAGCCTTACTCTTTGCTCATCCGAGCAATGTAACACCTCTAAAATATTCTCCATTTGTTTCTTCCACCTCCTAGCCTTCTCCACTCCTCCATGCCCCAAAAAGGTTGGGGGTGCCATTCTCCTAAACATCTCCATGAGGATAATGTCATTCTGCTCTGGTGTAGGGGTAGACTGGGGTTGGCATCGATTCCTTCATCATTTGGATCATAGCCCCCAGAGTTCTATAAAACACGTTGAGTTCCTCGATATTGTCATTACTGAAACTCGCATTGTGGGTAAGAGTTCTCGGCATCCTTATCTTAGTCACAAGAGCACCTAGTCACTTATGTACATCAAAACTAATCTAAGGACTCTCCTAGAGTCCCTAGGCCAAGAATCATATCCTGGCTGCTCTGATACTATATCTATCATGACCCCGCCCCTAGCCACCGTACTTTACGTGGCGACGAGTGACTAAGCGCGGGTTTCTGATCCAATGTAACGTTTTTCACTCAAGAAGGAGTGGACTCATAAAGCAAACCATGGAAAAAGAACTAAAACAAATACTCAACTAGCAAGTAACATCAACAAACCCAAACACCAAATATCTATATATATATATCTATATATATATATATATATATATTTCTTCCAAAATGTTACATTTAGTTCAAGGCGTCTATGCCCAATATTACATATATCAACGAAGAACAAAAACCCATGGTCAAACAACCCAGACATAAACAAGATCAAAACACCTTCTTTGAGAAATCTAACTTCAACTTCCTACCGCAAAACACGAGCTCCAAGCCCTGAACCTATCATTATCAATCTACAAGGAGAGGAAAAATAATGGAATGAGCTATACAGCCCAATAAGTAGATCTAGTGTTATGCATCTATAGTGATTCTATCTGTGTGTGATAGCAGTTCTATCTGTGTGTGATAGCAGTTCAATCCATCAATATAAAATCATAGTTCAGCACATATGAATATTAGATCAAGACAATGAATACGAACATTTCATTTACACGGCAGTTATTACTAAATTTGTGCGATCATGAGCATTCAATCAGTGAAATCATTAACATTCAATGAGTGCAATCCTAAACATTCCTTATTCATAAATTTGATCATTACCTACTCACTCCCTAAATCACCTACTCCTACAGTCGATGCCCTATCCATCAGGGTAAGCCAATCCCATTGCTTAAGACCTCTACCATCATACAGGAGGGAGGGTAATGACAAGTGGGGTAATCCACTTCGTAATACTTTCAACACACTCACACAGTCCCCAATGCGCATTGGGGGCTCGATAGGCCCTTACCTTGCAAGGCATCAATCATTTCATTTCATTTCATGAATCTAGGGTGCGACTCTCTATCCTTTCCCTTAACTCATTCCTATCATTATGCAGGTTAGGGGATATGCCGGCATCACTTTTTTTACTACCAATGAGTGTCCGATTGCGCCGTAGGTGATATCATAACAGTATCCACTACCAGTGAGTGTCTCACCACGTAATGGTCAATATCAATATAAGAAGTGGCCATCCATCACAATATCATAACAATATCCGCGTAATGGTTAACATCAATATAAGCAGTGGCCATCCATCAAGTTCAAGCATTCAATTCATTCACATCAGTCAATGTCTCATACAGATGAATCATATTTCATCATATCATTTAGCAAAATTCATTTATTTCATAAGCTTTCACATGGAATTTACACATAAGTTTTCTCAGTAGCAATTAGCATTCATATAGGATTTCATTTCATCACTATTATACTCGTGGCCCTTTTCTCACATTGTGCAGAAAATTCATATAGAAAATTCATATAGCAATTTTCTCACATTGTGCAGTCATAAGACATCATTCAAATATCCTCATGGCATTCACATGAAATTCATCATATAGTATTCACATTTATCACATATCAAGAAAACTTAGTGTTGCATGGATATAAAACTGGTAAGTGACAGGTAACAGTGACATGCCCCCTCTTGCGAAGGCGTAGCTCCCAATCTCGGAAGAGTTTCAGAATGCCTCAAACATGAAGCTTTAAGCTTACCCGCAGATCATTATAAAGACAGTTATTTGAAAGATTTTGAGTGTCATTTGATGGCTCTATAGCTCAGCACAATGCGAGCATTAGTTGCTGGAAATCTTCCCTGCAACAGTGCGTAATGACATGTTCACACATTTCAGAGCATAATTCAAAAATCCGTGGGGAATTTCAAAAACCTCAAAACATACAACTTTGTGTACATTCACAGACCTTTCCAATGGTGGAAATTTGAAGGTTTTTGGATACCATTTGCTGGGTCAAAAGCACGGCCCAAGGAGGACCACAGTTGCTGAAATTAGTAGCGACTGTGAGCGGTGTCGTGTCTCGACATCTTGGGCCATATCTTTTAATCCATGCACAATTTTATCATGACATAAAAAGTAAACTTGGAGTAGACAGATTTGGTCTCATTTGGAAGTAATTGGTTATCGAACACTTTGACACAAAAATAATCATAGTTCTAGAAATTCTTATTCTCAAGTTAACATGCTTTCAAGGAACACTTAATATATCCTAGCCAAGCTACACTTTGGGCTTGGAACCTTGTTCATGATAAGGAGTCTCACATTGAGCAATTTCATGAGTTTCCATAAATAAAAAGATCATATATGTGGTAAACACAGTCATGGCATTTAAAAGCATAAATCTGAAATTTCAACCTCATGTTAACTCATTCATGCTTCACATTTTTCATTCTATCATCTTACCCATTCTAAATATTTGTTCTTTACATAAACCATGGATGCATCAAAGCTAAACCCACTTACCTTAAACTCCCACGGTATCTCAAATTCCTACTCACTATCTTCACGGGCTTTCCCCTAGCTCCACCAGTGGGCTGTCTTCAAGGGGCAGCAGTGAACTTCAAGAGAGAGATAAAAAGTTGAGAAAATAGGATAGACCGTGCTGCCCAAGGGAGGAAAAGACTTTAAAAGGAGAGGGTGGTTGGAAAACACTATGGCTGATGCAATCACACATGGCTGTGACATGTACGGAGCGGCATTGATAGGTGACAAGTGTACAATTTGACCAAACACACACGGCGATGCTTCCATACACAGTAGGCGATGCTCACTCACATTGCCGGCGTTGGCCCTCCACACGCGCTGCTACCTCTGGCATGTGTGGTATGCTCTTCTCTCTCCCTACTACTCAGGCGGCTCTAGGTCTTGAATTCATAAACGACGATAGGTCTCTTTACACGGCCGGTGCTGCGTCTCCTTTACACAGCCGGCTCTACTTCTTCTCTTATACAGTCGGCATTGGGTTTCCTTTACACAGTCAGGAGTACCTCTTCTCTTACACAGCTGGCAATAGGTTTCTTTTATACAACGACGTTGCTCGAAACAACACTAGGCCTCTATCTCACTCTCCCTCATCATGCGCGCCACTGGATTGGCAAAATTGTGGTCCTTACAAAGGTACTGGGTGAAAATCAGACCAAGCCTTCCCATGAAAAAGGATCTTAGAAGGTACTAGGTGAAAATCGGACTAGCCCTTCCCATGAAGAGGATCTTGAAAGGTATTGGGTGAAAATCAGACCAGGCCTTCCCATGAAAAAGGTTCTTAGAAGGTATTGGGTGAAAATCAGACCAACCCTTTCCATGAAAAAGTTCGTAGAAGGTATTCAATGAAAATCAGACCAGACTGTTATATGTCATTTTTTGACATACTTGAATCCTCAAAGCAAATAAGGAGAGATCTAGGAGCAACCTAGTCCTGCAAGAATAAGCATGAAATTGGGCAGTCTCTAAAGAAGTATCGGAACGGCTTCAAAATGCATTAAAAGCGTAGTTTGGGATATCTGAAGGATATTCGCTTTTCAAGTCAAGCTCCTTTAATGCTGAAAGTGGACTCTACAACTACATTTATATTTTTCGGGTCTCAAAACAGTAGCAGACCACCGCCAATGAATTCGGAACATCGAAAAACCCCCAAATACCAAATTTTGGCTCAATCGGACCCTCCAGGACCATTTTGCGTTTGGCTTACCATAAAAGGGTGTGTTTTACACTGTAAGGTCCGGGACCTTTCTAATCGTTGATCTTGTTTATATGCTGAATCATTTCCTACTAATGCTTACCTTAGATTTTATTTTTCGATTTGTTGAATAAACTATGGCTGGTGGTTTGAGTGGTATCGTGTTATTGTATGGATCCCAAGCTTTCCGATACGAAAATCGCTCAAATCTGAGCTACCATCAGAAAGGCATGTTCAATACACCAAATATTTTTTTCGCACACATCCAAATATGCCGTGCACATATATCCATGTATGCACACACTCTTATATGCATGAATCCCTATAAAAACATGTCCATCCCAATGCACATGATTACATCATGGATGCCCTCCACACAATGATTACACACATGCACTATCTCTCCTCTCACATGCTTTCTCTTTATGCATGCTTCTACCCCCATCATTGTGTTTTCCATGCATGCCTTCTCTCTCCTCATACATAATCAATTGAGTGCTATGTGGCACATGCATGCTTCGACCCTCATCATTGTGTTCTCCATGTGTGCCTTCTCTCTCCTCATATATAATCACTTGAGTGCCGTATGGCACATGCATGCTTCCACCCTCATCATAGTGTTCCCCATGCATGTCTTCTCTGTCCTCGTGCATAATCACATGAGTGGAATGTAGCATATGCATTCTTCCACCCCCATCATTGTATTCCCCATGCATGACCCTTACCCACATGCCATCATGCTCCCCCATGCTTATATATCCTCCCATCCACTCATAATTAGGTTTCACTCTCTCTCCTCACCCCGTCAATCCCTCATGTGCCCTTCTTTTCCCTTTGTTCTTCTTCTTCTCCCTTATGGCCATTAACCTCACAAGCCTTAAACTTTTGAAACTTGAACCCAATCCACTTGAAGCTTGGCAACTGAAGTGAAGCTTATAGAACATTTCAACTTGGAGATTCGATTGGAGCAAGTAAGTAGATTTAGTTTTTCATGGTTTCATGCTTATGTCAACATATGTTTCTTTGCTTAAATAAAATGTGAAATTCAAGTGTGTGTGTGTGTGTGTATGGTGTGTGAGTGTGGGTGCATGCTTACTAAAATTCCGTTATAAGGTACTCTGATTCCCAAAATTATGGTCCATGTTTGAGAGATTGTTGGGGCTTCTTAAACCATGCCTTATACTTTGAATTTTTGTGTGCCAGAAGGAAGTTGAATGTATTTCCACATGGAAAAGACATCTTGTTAATATCTCATGTAATTTGAAAGCTATTAACTATTTGATGAAGCATGCCAAATCTGTAAAATGAAAATCCAAGGATTTAACATGTTTTTGTGTGATGCATTTGACTGACCAAAATGTACTAGAATGAGGTAAAACCCTTTGAAATTTTAGATAATGGAGTCTCATTTAAAACTGTCTTTGGACTCATAATAAAATTCCTTATGGTTTGAAATTTATGTCCATTTATCTAATAGAGTGTCACCCTATATTTTTTGCTGCACAATACAGAAATTTTATCTAGAAAAACAAAATAGTTTGACAAACTTTACCAATATTTGAGGTTACTTACCATATGAGAGTTGTCTGGTTATGAGTCTAAATTGTCAAAAAATTAGTTGCAGGTTTAAATGATCTTTAAATTTAATAATATGCCCTTAAAGGTGGATAATGTTCATCTTCGAAAACCAGAAATTGACATAGTGATGTCTATTACATTGATAGGTAACATGTTATTGCCATGATAATGTCTTTGAGCTTGATCGAACTAAAAACGAGCAAGATTTGATCATTTGAAAATCCACTTGAAATAAGAAGACAGTTTCCATTTTGCTACGGCTGCACCGCAATAGTGTAAAACCTACTCTTTTATGGTAAATTAAGACCCAAATGGTCTCGAAGGGTCCGATTGAGCCGAAATTTGGTACCTAGAGGTTTTTTAACGTTCCAGATTCAATGGCAGTGGTTTGGTACTGTTTTGAGACCTAGAGAATTGGGTTGTAGCTATAGGATCTACTTTTAGCATGAAAGGAGCTAGACTTGAAAACTGAGTTTCATTCTGATCATATCAAAACTTATCCAAATATGACCAAACTTTGGGAGTATGTTTTGGGTATCCCAGACTACCCATTTCATGCGTTTTCAAGCCATTCCCAAACTTTTTAGAGGTTGTCCAGTTTTAGGCTTATTTTACTGTGTTCTCATGGACTGGCCTTGTCTTGGTTACCGACGAGACAAGGTTGCTACTGGCTCTCTCCTTATTCGTTCTAAGTATACAAGTACGTAAAAAATGACGTATAATAACTCTCTCTCCAAAACTTAGAATTTGAGATAGTTTCCCTCTCTAATAATTTGAGATAGTTTCTCTATCTTAAAATGTTTAGGTACTTTCTCTCTCTAAAATATAATAAAGTTTTTCTCTAAAATTTTAAGATACTTTCTCAATCTAAATCTTAAAATTTGATATAATTTCTCGCTAAAATTTTTGAGATATTTTCTCTCTATAAATTTGATTTAGTTACTATCTTACATTTTTAAGGTGGGTGCGGTTTGTATAGAGCCCAGGCTCTAAACAATCAAATTAGAGCCTACATTCAAATAGTGTCGAGAAATGTAGTTTCAATACTGGAAATCTTTGTGATAGCCTTAAAATATATTTTCATCTTTATTTATAAATTTTAAAGCTTCAAAAATAGTATATATCGACAGATCTATGAAAACATGAAAATCTTGAAAATTGACGGTCCAAAAATGTGTTACAAAATACATTATTTCTTAAACTTGAAATCTATTTTTTTCTCATGTCCATGAATCTTGATGTGATGACAATTTGGGGATGTTCGGGTATCAAAACAACCTCTTCTAGTGAAATTTTTGAGGTAGCCTCAAATTTGATTGTTTAGAGCCTTGGCTCTATCTAAACTTTTCCCTTTTAAGATTCTTTCTCTCACTAAAACTTAAATTTGGAGATAGTTTTGATCTCCAAAAAATTTGAGATAGTTTCTATCTAAAAATTTCAAGTACTTTCTCTATCTAAAATTTGATATAGCTTCTCTCTCTAAAAGTTTAAGATACTTTATCTCTCTAAAACATAAAATTTGTGATAGTTTCTCTATTTAAAAATTTTGAGATACTTTCTCTACCTAAAAAATTTAGGTATATCTCTCTACAATTTGATAAATTTCTATCTTTAAAATTTTAATATATCATCTTTCTAAAATCTTAAAATTTGAGATAGTTTCTCTCTCTAGAAACTTTGAGATATTCATCTCTCTATAATAATTTGGTAGTTTCTCTCTTAAATTTGTTATAGTTTCTATCTTTAAAATTTTGATATACTTTCTCTCTCTAAAACTTAAGAATTGAGATGGTTTATCTCCCTAAAAACTTGAGATAATTTTTATCACTAAGACTTTTTAGGAAGTTTCTCTCTAAAATTTGATATAGTTCCTATTGTTAAAATTTAATATATTTTTTTGAGATAGTTTCTCTCTCTAAACAAATTGAGATAGTTTCTATCTCTAACAATTTTTAGGTGCTCCCTCTAAAATTTGATATGATTTCTCTCTCTAAAATTTAAAATGCTCTCTCTCTCAAACATTAAATTAGAGATAGTCTCTCTCTTAAAATTTGAGATAGTTTCTCTCTCTAAAAATTTTCAAGTACTTTCTCTCTCTAAAATTTCATAAAGTTTTTATCTTTAAAACTTAAAATTTGATATAGTTTCTCTCTCTAAATATTTTGAGATAATTTATCTTTGTAAAAAAAATTAGGTACTTTTTCTCTCTAAAATTTGATATAGTTTTATCTCTTTAAAATATTAACATACTTTCTCGCGCTAAAAGTTACCATTTTAGATTTTTTATCTCTAACCTATCTGGATAGGAGGAAATTAGGAATTTTGGATTATTTAGATTCAACAAAATCTATGGATTTTCAGTATCAAGGATTTTTTTTATGGATTCTTTACAATCATTTCCATGTCCATTGTTTGCAAACAAAATTTGATACAGATTCTCTGTCTAAAACTTTAATATACTTTTTCTATCTAAAACTCAAAATTTGGGATGGCCACTCTCATAAAATTTTGAGATAGTTTCTCTCTCTAAAATTTGATATGGTTTTGCTTTTAAGTTTTAATATACTTTCTCTCTAAAACGTAAATTTAAAATTGTTTCTCTAAAATTTTTGAGATAGTTCCTCTATCTAAAATTTTCAAGAGCTTTCTTACTCAAAAAAAAAATTTAGATTCTTTCTCTCTCTAAAATTTAATGTAGTTTCTCTTTCTAAAATACTAAGATACTCTCTTTAAAACTTAACAATTGGGATAGTTTGCCTCTCTAATAATTTTGGGATTAGTTTCTCTCTCTAAAAATATTTAAGTAATTTCTCTCTCTAAAATATAATATAGTTTTTCTCTATAAAACTTTAAGATACTTTCTCTCTCTAATACTTAAAATTTGAGATAATTTCTTTCAAAAAATTTTTGATATAATTTCTCTCTCTAGAAAAGTTTAGGATATTTCTCTCTCTAAAATTTGATACAGTAACTATGTCTTACATTTTAGGATTCTTTCTTGCTCTAAAACTTAAAACTAGAGATAGTTTCTCCTTCCAAAAAAATTGATATGGTTTCCATCTAAAAATTTCAGGTACTTTCTCTATCTAAATTTTGATATAGTTTCTCTTTCTAAATTTTTAAGATACATTCTCTCTCTAAAACATAAAATTTACGCTAGTTTCTCTCTCTAAAAATTTTGAAAATGTTTCTCTCTCTAAAAAAATTAGGCAGTTTCTCTATCTCAAATTTGATATAATTTCTATCACTAAATTTTGTATATATTTTCTTTCTCTAAAATTTAAAATTTGAAATTGTTTCTCTCTCTGAAAAACTTTGAGATATTTATATCTCTAAAATTTTTAGGCAATTTCTTTCTACAATTTGATATAGTTTCTATCTATACACTTTTAATATACTTTCTCTCTTTAAAACTTTGGATTTGAGATGGCTTCTCTCTCTAAAAAATTTGTGATAATTTCTATCTCTAAAAATGTTTTGATAGTTTCTCTTTAAAATTTGATATAGTTCCTATCTTTAAAATTTTAATGTATTTTGTCTCTCTAAAACATAAAATTTTAGATAATTTATTTCTCTAAAAAAAAAAAGATAAGTTTCTACCTATAAAAATTTGTAAGTACTGACTCTATAGTTTGATCTAGTTTCTCTCTTTAAAATTTTAAGATGCTCCCTCTCTCTATCAAATTTTTAATTTGAGATAGTCTCCCTCTCTTAATATTTGAGATAGTTTCTCTCTCCAAAATGTTTCATGTACTTTCTCTTTAAAACTTAAAATTTGTGATAGTTTCTCTCTCTAAATATTTTGAGATAGTTTATCTCTCTAAAAAAATTAGGTACTTTCTCTCTAAAATTTGATATAGTTTTTCTCTCTAAAATTTTAACAGACTTTCTCTCTCTAAAATTTTTAAAATTTTCTCTCTTTAACATTTTTTTGCTACTTTCTCTCCCTAAAATTTTCATACTTACCAAATGTATGCTATATTTCGGGTCGGGGTGCCAATGAGTGGAATCCATGAAGCTTGGAAATTAAAAAAAACAGGTTTTAGTATAGTAATGAAATTCTTGAAATGTTAAGTGATTTCCATGATTTATAATTTCCATGGAATTCTAATATCCTAGACATTGAGCAAACCAAACAGTGGATTTCAATAATATCCAAGATCCACATGCCCAAAAGAGTTATGCAACGAACTTCCTTTCTTAATTCGAACGAGTACCCGATCTAATTAGACGTTAAAAATGGATTAGTACCTGGAGTGGGAAAGAGTTTTCCTGTGAATGGATCATCATTTTTTTTTTTTTTCGAAAATGAATCCTAATTGTTCACTATTTTCCATAAGTTGCTAGAGGAGAGACAAATGTGTATAAGTGTACTAATAAAAAAGATTCATTCCAAAATATGTAGCGCGATTAGGGTGCCAAAATAAAGGATTACTAATACACTTCTACTGGCCATATTGACTTTGTTCGTTGGGTCCATAGAAATTCGTTTAGGTCAAGGAGTAACGGACTTTGATGTGTTATCAAAATGGTTAACTCCATCAATATCAATGGACCCTTTTCATGAGGACTTGAATCCTTCTGCGGATTCGTATGAATTTGCACGAAATGCAATTTATTAAGTCAATATAACCTTTTTTGAAATATTCATAGCCAATTTTTTATATGGGTATGTTCATTCATCTTTTCAGAATTTGGACTTAATCCATTCATTTGCAAATATATATACTAAGACGAGTCCTTTGTTGATCAGGCGACACACGGATTTGAACTAGGGAAAAAGGATTTCCAGTCCCTCGCCTTACCACTCGGCCATGCTGCCGAAATGACATGGAAATCAACGAAAAAACTTTTTCTAGGGGGGATTACTGAATGTTTTCTTACTTAAGTCCATCTTGATCCTGAATCCCTTTTCCCTTAATCCTTTCCAAAAATGCATTATTTCATTGATCAAGTTGAAATTTTTTGCTTCGATTGATTGTCTATTTCCTCACCAACTAGCAAATCAGACATGAGCCCCTCCTTGGGCAGATTGCTCCTCAGCCTACGGGGTATTAGCAAATGTTTCCAGTTGTTGTAGCCCTCCCATCTCATATCAGAATCAAAATTAAGTATATAGATCTAATTACTAAGATCATTAAAATTAAGTAATAATTAGTGAGAATAAGTATTAGTATTAAAAGAAGCGATTTTATTTTTTTTTCTATTTGGAGCATCGCTCATTCTATATGACGATAGAACCCCCTTTTTTTAATAAAAATGATATCTTCCCATGCCATGTAAAAATCCTCATACAAAAGATAAATATTTGTTCCCTCCTTTATAGAATTTATTTTCTTGGAATAAGTCTAGAAAGCGAGTCTTCATAAGTCAATTATCGCCCAAACCTGAGTGATTAATCCATGACTAGGATGAAGCCTAGGTGAAACTAAGTGGTGGCCCAAACCGATTGATGTTGAAGAATTAGCGAATGAGTTATGGTTAGGGGTGAAATGCCACTCGAACCTAGAGCTAGCTAGTTCTCCTCGAAATGCATTAAGGCACAACAGTTGACAGGACATTTAGGGGTAAAGGGCTGTTTTGGTGATATTTTTTTGAAAACGTTTCTCTCTTTAACAATTTTTAGCAACTTTCTCTCTCTAACTTCATACTTACCAAATGTGTCACATGTTTGGGGTAGAAACATAGTTAGTCTAACTTCATACTTACCAAATGTGTCACATGTTTGGGGTAGAAACATAGTTAGCAAGTCAGGGAAGATCACTATATCCGCTTACCATAAAATCGAAAATAAATCGTTTTTATTTTAAAAAGTCGGATGAAAAAATTAGGGCAGAAATACAAATCAGAAAAAATACTTTATGTAAAAATATCGTAAATATGTCATACTAGGTTAAAAAAATTAGAGTGAAAAAAACAGACATGTTTAAAATAAAATTAGGTAGAAATAAAAAAAATAAAATGATAAGATGTTGATAAATATACGATATGAATTTTCTCATTAAATACTTTAACAAACATTACACACACTTAGTACATAACACAAAAAAAAAACAAAAAGAGAGGGCAATGTGAGATAAGTATAATTGAGTTGGGTATATTCATCTCTCTCTCCATATGGTGACCATCCCTTTATAACCATTGTTTAGCAATGGGAAGATGTACACCGTTTTTGGTTAGACGAGTAACAAACGCAGTCGACCAAGAAGAAACACAGAACAAGAAGATGAGCATTAGACAGAGTGAGAGAGAAGCAAATATAAAATCTTCCATAAAGAAATGCAGAGTGAGAGAGAGAGCATGCACAGGCATAGAGAAACAAGATAGACATAAAATATCAGAGAAGATGAAGAACACAGCGGACATAAACCCAAATACAAGATTTCCAGTCATGAATTAGGTTTCGGGATTGAGCCCAAATCAGTTTTTTTTTTTGAAGCTTTTGTTTTAGGGATTTAGTAATCCAAGATTTCCAGTCATGAATTAAATTTGGGCATTGAACTTTAATCTCGGAATTTTTATTTTTATTTTATATTATTTTATTTTATGCTTTGATTTTAAGGACTTAAAATCTTGGACAAATTGTGATAATATGGGCCTTTGAGCCCTAATTTGGATGGATTTTTTGGTGGAATTTTGCCAAATCAAAATTTGGACATTTTTTATTCAATGGTTTTTATGGTATTTTATTTTAATTTGATTTAATGGATTTGAGCATGAACCCTACGATAATAAACCCTAACAATATACTTAAGGATAAAAGTTTATTTTTTAAGGAAGTTTTTTATTTTATTTTTTGGAAATAATATACTTTTTAGAAAGCATGGAACAATTACATAAAACAAGAAAAAAGTTTTCATCTTCTAGAAGAAAAAAAAAATACATGTAAAAAAGGTTAAGTGTTTTTAGACTTTTTCATAATGATTAATAAAGTGCGTTTAAACATTTATGTGAAAAAAATGCGTATTTTTGTCGATCTTTTTAAAAAAATCACAATTTTAAACGTTTTTGAAAAAAACTCCGTATTTTTTAAAAAATCGCATTTTAAACGACTTGCTAACTATGGATCCAAGGGGCCAAAAAGTGGAATCCATAAAGCTTGGAAATTCAAACAAACAGGTCCTCCAAAGTCTTATTTAAATAACTCAGCGTAACCTTCTTCTCTTAAAAACAAAAAAAACAAAAACAAAAACAAAAACAAATCCAGAGAGACGCAAACCAGAGGACGGATGAAAAAATAGAAAGGCCCGTATAGAAGGGTTTGTTAGGATAGGTAAATACTGGAGTTAATGGAAAGATGCCAAAATTTTGAGCCACGAGTAAATGATAATGCACACGCATGGAGAGCCCACAATTAATGTTGCCCCACCATCTCCGCAGCTTACTATTATTATTATTATATTTGTATCGGACCCCACATACCATCTTTTCCTTTCACCATCATCCTATCATTATATCAACACCCAATTGCCGTGCCCTTCCCACTCTCCGCATTCAACACCCCTGCACTGCAATCGCATTAAAATGTTCCGCTCTAACTTTAATAGAAAAGCGGGCTGGACCGTATTTCTACAATATGCTGCCGACAGGTATAAATTACAAAAAAAATTTCGTATAGAACTCTCATTTTTCATATTATTTTATGGTAGATCTTTTTTCTATTTTTTTTCCAAGTGGTATAAAAAAGCTTCTAAAAATTTCGCACCACCCCCTCATTTCTTATCTCCATCTTTATTGACCTTTGATCATAAAAATTAGCTTCAACAAGTCATTTTATATCATTTCAACCAAAAAATTTTTTTAACCTTCTTTCCATTTCCACACATTAAAAAGTTTTTGGGTTGAAATGGTATAAAAAGATTTTTTGGGGTTAATTTCTATGATCAAAAGTTAATAAAAGCAGAAGATAAAAGATGATGGGGTATAGTGAAATCTTTAGAGGTTTTCTTATACCGTTTGAAAGAAAAATAGAACGAGGGTCTTCTATGAAATAATCTGAAGAATTAGGCTTCTATACGCAATTTATATATTTAAGATGGATTCCAATAGGTGCTCCATCTAAAAGCAATTGAAACAAACGGTCCAGATATTGCATAAATTATCCATCTTTAAAATGACTCTAAAATCATTTTTAGTACCACCGATTATGAAATTTGTAACTCAAAAAGCGGTACATATCTTATAGATATGATAACACCTAAAAATAGATGATCAAGATATTGTATTTTAATATACATTAGGGCTTGAAGTCCTAATTTTTCTGCAACTGTAATAGTTAAGGTATAGATGATAGACTTGAAGGTTTATAATGCTTGACGTATACTTTTCACTGAGGTTTTGAGGCGAAGCTTCACTTTTTCCAAATGGCCAAAGTTATTTTTGTTGTGTGTGAAAGCACAAAATTCTCTGCTATTTCATTGAATATATATTAGATTAGGAATTTATACAAAATAGGAAATTCATTATATATATATATATATATATATATATATATATATATATAACTAAACTAAGATATAATACCAAATACTTAATTTACTTTTTAATTTTAGTTACTTAATTAAGTTAA
>NW_006499207.1:5415297-5438972 GCF_000471905.2 Amborella trichopoda
GTCTTAATCTTTTTAAATTTTTATTTACATTTAATAAAATTATCAATATCAATCTCAATCCTACCTAATATGGTATTTCTTTATGTAGGTGATTTCGGATATCACCAAATCCAACAATATTAACCTTTGTCTAATATAAAATATATTTCTCATAGGGAGTAAATTTAGTTGATCAATTTTTCAACAGCAACCAACTTCGTGGATTGTCAGATAAATTCGCTTCTAGCATTGCAACCAATGTTTTGGGATCCAAAATCAACCGTAGTGGGTGGACTATTGAAAAAAGAGACCGGTTATCCACCAAGGCCAAACCGGTGTGGGAAAATCGGGCGGTTCAAATTCTAACCTTGCAATTAGATCGGAATCAGTTTTGGTTTCGACTGGTTTTAGTGAACTGGCTAGGTATTTAAAAAACAATAAAAAAATTATATACAATCTCAAAAAATAATGGATTTTTTGTAATGCATTTTTTAATGTTTTTCAATATTTTGAAAGAGATTGGAAATTTTTTTTTGGCCATTATTACTTGTTTTTACATTTTTCCATCTTTTTTTGAAAAATTTCAAAACTATTCCACTATTCTTTAAAATCCATTTTTTTCATTAATTTCTAACTTCATTTGGATATGCTTTCTTTAATCATAATTTAAATATATTTTTCATATTTTATTAAATTTTTTAGGTTTTTTTAATTTTTTTACACCTTTTTGACCGCCCGGTACCCGGTTAGGACATTTGACCGCTTCGGGCCCATGTCGAATTAATTGTTCCGATTCAATTTCTTCCTCTAGTAGCGTCATCCACTATATCCCAATCCTCATCGGTGTCCTATTTGATTTTAGCAAGAAGAACACTCAATTATTGTAATTGTAATTAGGGAAATTATCACAAATATACTTTAATTTTTGTCTATTTCGAAAAAAAACCCTCAACTTTCATAAACCTTACCCACACCATTTTTCTTCAACTTTCAGTGTTTTAAACCTCATCCACACCATTTTTCTTTAATTTTGAGAGTGTTTTTTATTAAAATTGCCTTCACAGTAGTCGTATTACCGTGAAGCCAATTACGATACTTTAATTATGGTAAAAACTACGACATTTTAAGTACTGTAAAAACTAATTCATGTTATACGGCATTTTAATTACCATAAGAACTACCCCATGTTATATCACATTTTAAGTACCATAAAAACTAACCCATGTTATATGGCACTCAAAATGACGTAAACCTTTTTTACCTGCTCATATTTATCTCTTCCATCTCTCTGATTGTTTTTTTTATGTTTATCTCTTCTTTATCTCTCTAATTCTTTTTAATATTAATCTTTTCTTTCTCTCTCTAAATCTTCTCTTACTATCTTTCTTTCTCTCTCAACTTACTTCATCAACTCAACAAACACGATTCCAATGAGATACAAATTTGACTCCATTTTATTTTCATAAGAAATGGGGTTGAAGGGAGTTTTTATAGGGGATGGTAAGGTACACACAAGTTGTAATACAAATCTCCTTGGAGAGAGAAAGAGAGTTAGAGGGAGAAAAGATTTAGAGAGAGAAAGAAGAGATAAAAAGAATTAGAGAGAGAAATAAGAGATAATATTAAAAAGAATTAGAGAGAGAAAAAATAGATAAATATTAAAAAAAATTAGAGAGAGAAAGTAGAGACAAACATAAAAAGAACTAGAGAGATGAAAGAGATAAATATAAACAGGATGAAAGAGATAAATATAAACGGTAGAAAATGGTTTACAACATTTTAAGTTCTCTATAATATGGGTTAGTTTTTATGGTGACGTAAAACACAGGTTAGTTTTTACGGTACTTAAAATGCTACATAAAAGTTTAGTTTTTACAATACTTTAAGTACGGTAATTGTGCTTTACAGTGTAATACGACTACTGTGAAAGTTATTTTGGTAAAAAAAACATCAAAATTAAAGAAAAAAAGTGTGGGTGAGGTTTATGAAAGTTAAAAGTTTTTTTTCTAAATAGATGAAAATTAAGATATATTTGTTATAATTTCTCTTGTAATTATCATCATCGCCATAATAGTTGATTATTAGCTCCTTTTAAAATGTGGCACAATCGGCATAATTCCAGGCATTATGTTAAAAGCAAAGCTACACCTTTAAATCTCATTAGAAAATATAGTTCTAGTACATGAAACCAATATGATGACCTAGAAATTTATTTTTCTACTGATGATGATATTCGATGCTTTAAAACCGGTCAAATATTCTGTAAACACTTGAAAAATGGTTGATCCAGATCATTTGTTATAAATAACACAAAAAAAGAGGAAAATTACTACAACTGCTTGTTTGGCTTGAAATCCATTATTTTTCAAAGTTATCATGTCCTTGGCTGAGGTGATTAATTTTAGAGGTTTCTAGCACAAAAACTACATTTTCAGCATGATTTAAGATGTGGCTGTACATTGTATCATGTAAGCTTTATATAAACTTTTTCTTTCAAAATAACCCCCAATACAAGATGCATTTGAAGCATGATCACAAAGGTCCCTCAAACTTCACGGATCCTTAATCAAGCCTGAGGCAACCATAGTTAAATATTAAACCAAAATTACTAATAACTGCATTTGTTGGATCGTAGAGATTAGCCTCATGTTAATATAGGAAGCCTCCTGTACAAACCCTTTTTCGTTCAAGGGGATTTCCATACGCCCGAAGCCCAAAACTATAGGACCTTGATCGATTTGCAAGCTTAGACCTATTTCTTACCAAAAACCTAGCTTTCGCTCCAATCACATATACCTTATTTCTAGCCTAAAGTGCACTAGGGACCTCACTAGCCTAGAAATCCATAGAGCACCACACCCTGTAGTCCATAAAATATAAGAAACATCACAGAAATTCCTTTGATGTCCCATAATTAGGAAAATCCTAATTGATTAATCTTAAACTAGGATTAACTAACCTAAACCATACCAATTAGTTCGGTAAACTCTTCTAATTAGGCTAACACATTCTTTAAACCTGCTTGATTAGGGCAACCTAGCCTTAATAACCTCCTAACTGTGCTCGGAGCACTAGATTAGGAGTACTCACCCAAGTTTAGCCTCCTAAGGCCATTCAGCAGCCACCATTAACCTAAATCCTAATTTGACCCATTAATTATATAAAATAACATTAACATAGGACTTAAGTACCAAAAACTACTACAAACCCTCACGTTTTACCACAACTGACCATCCGACAACCAATGCAGGATGCGATTACACCAGTAGTAGAAATCTGCTCATGTTCGGGGCCCCAACTTCCAGCATTGTTATGTAAGTTGTTAGGGACATGCACAACATTTTTGAAGTGCCTTCAGTTATGCATAATGAGTCGAAAGCCATGGATAGCTCAGATTAAGCCGCCACTTGACCGTTGCCTGTTAGAAACCACCAAACCTAATAATCCACCTCTTACAAGCCAAATTAGACCTGAAACCCTAGGATCCCTAAGGTCAAAACATTTCGTCCTCTCGTGTGGAGCTTGTGAAGAGTCTCTAGTTTCTCAAAAGAGATTCAGTGTCCATATTTAATATAAATATACTGGCTTGTCACAAATACAGATGGAAATAGTATAAATAAATCATAGACACCTGTACTATACCCAGATTTACCATAAAATACAAGATATTGTATCTATCCTTCTCATATATACTATTACAATATACACCTTTCATATTAACTCGGTAGACAATACATATTTTCCTTTCACACTTCTCCTCAAACTCAAGATGCTATGAGAGGGACCAGTTGGAGTTTGAATACTAAGTTGCGAAAATGAGTAGTTGAATCTTTAGGTGCATAGCGTGACCAGTAGAAGTAGCGGTTGTCATGCTTAGTTTGTTTGATCAATAAACACAAAGGAAAAATCGAAACAAACCTCAAAATCAGAAGGCACGAATAGAAAAACTTCGGATCTTCTCTGAAGAGAGAAAAACCATCGAGTCAACTGAAAAAACAGAATGGCACTTGGAAGAGCCAACATAATGCAGTGCATATCGATAATCGATTCAACAGCTCACAGATAGACAGATATGACCGAAAAATAGAACAACAAACTCGATCAAACAGAAAAGAACTTGACCGAGTAACACGGTAACATACTCGATTTTATAGGAATAGACACAACTAAGATGAATATGGCTCTGATACCATGTGAAGAGTCTTAGTTTTCTTATAAGAGACTTAGTGTATTAATTACTATGAGTTTACAGGCTTGTCACAAATATAGATGAAAATAGAAAAAATAAATCACAAACAACTGTATTATACCCAAACTTTCCATAAAATACAAGATATTGTACCTATCTTTCTCATAAATATTGAATACAATATACACCTTTCATATTCACTTGGTAGACAATAAATAGACCAAGATCCAGAGGCTAAATAGGCAGAGGGGCGGAATGACCGTTTTTCAGATGGGTCGAATCAAAACATGATCGAGCAATAATAGATTGGCAAACTCGATCGTATGAAAATGGACAATAAAGATGAATCTGGCTCTAATACTATGTGAAGAGTCTCAGCTTTCTCTGAAGAAACTCTCTGTGTCCATTAATCTTATGAATGTACAGATTTGTCATTTATAGACAAATTATATATGAGAAAAATAGAAATAAATCATAGACACCGGTATTATATCCAGACTTAACATAAAATACAATATCTTTCACCTATCTTGCTCATATATACTGATTACAATATACACCTTCCGTATTAACCTGGTAGATAATATATACTTTCTTTTCATAGAGCTAAAAATATCCTTTGAATCCCAAGTTTTGGGCATTTGACATAATAATTCAACTTAGGCACAAAATTAAAGACAAAAAATGTTGAATTCGCGTCCTAATACTATTAGAAAATTACAAAAATGGGATTGGATGTAGATTATTTATTTTCTAACACACCAGATCTTGGTGTTTTTGAAATTCAAAATAATTACCTTTTGTAGATGTTATTCATCTCGTAATTCTCAATATATGATATCGAACGAATATTCCTCGACAAGTGTTTTGATTGAGGAAGAAAGTGTACAATTTGCTCATATGCGAATATTCTTTGCGCATCCATTACTAATGGAACCTTGAGAGATAAGTTGTCTTTTTTTATTTATTTGTTTTTATTTATGATTTGTTATCTAGACAAGCGTAGAGGTGTTGCCTTGGTGCAATTGGCATCCAAGAACTACAAACCAATGATGCAGTAAACAACTAGCTTGAAAGGCATAGCTTGTTTTGATACAGTAGACAACTACATGGTAAAAAAGCAAGCCAATAGGTGAATTTTTCCTCATACTATTCTTTCTTAATCCAATTCATGATCCTAAAATCCAATTTTCGTTAAAAAAGATACTTTGGTCACGTGTGTCTGGTTGTCAAAATTGTACTCTAAAAGGCCATGAAGCCTAATATGATGAAATAAAACCTAATTTATATTTATTTTCTTTAAGAGGTAGAAGTGTTCATTACAATTAGGTTTGCATTTCGAGACAAATCAAATACCATGACTCCACATATAAAATTGGAAATAATGTACCCCTGGCCAACCTATCTAGAAGATCATTGCATGATATTTTCCCATTGTTGAATCAAGAATTGAGAAGCATAGAATATGAGTACTATTTTAGCTTGAGGGTATTATATCTGGAGATGTTTATTTGCTGGATGGGGAGGTGACAAAGAACACAGTTCCCCACTTCCAATTGCAAGAAATGAAATCGAATGATTTAATAAGTGAAGGGCTTCCTACATATTATTAACCATGAGAAGGATGAGGTCAAGGTCGACCTTTCTATGGTCCATTAGTAGCATCGGCTAAAATTTGCCAAGAAATCGAGATAAGAGCTTTAGAAGACTTAGGGAAATATACTGCATGCTTTTGAAAAGGATTTAGAAATATAACAAAGAACTAAACTGCGCAAATGGCAAAGAAAATGAAGGGCCTACTTGTAAGCTGGGCCCACACGCCCGACACATGAAGTTGTAGGGCTAGAGTTAGAGCAATATGTGTGGGGTCCCATTCCCATTGTCCTTTCGGGTTTCTTGAGCTACATACGCTCGGTTTTGTAGAGTTCTTCAAAGATTGGAAGCCATGAAGTGAGTAGGGGACTAAGATGATCTAGGGTTGACCTGATTGCCGTCCACAACTTGTTTAAAGGTCAATGACAGTTGAGTAAAGGTCCTTGACTTCTAGGGAGGTCTAGGAAGTCTAAGGCTGTGAGTTATAATCAATATAAGACATAATATCATCATCTCATATTTATACATGCTGCACTTGACGGTTGATTTTCCTTTTGCTCTTCTATGAAGTTGAATACCATTACAAGGTCATCTTTATTGATAAAGAAAATACTATTTCTAATTTCAAATCCTTAGAGAGGTCTCTATCACATGTGATTCACCTTTGATTTCATTTCTTGATGTAGTAGTCTCGACACACTATGTTCGTGGTGCCCTGAATACTAACGGAATGACATATCTAACTTTGAAATCCATTGTTCCTCTATAAATACCATGAAATATGATGAAAATACTATTTCTCATTTCAAATCCTTAGAGAGGTCTCTATCACATGTGATTCACCTTTGATTTCATTTCTTGATGTAGTACTCTCGACACACTATGTTCGTGGTGCCCTGAATACTATAGGAATGACATATCTAAATTTGAAATCCATTGTTCCTCTATAAATACCATGAAATATAATGTAATATTAATGTCCATTTCAACCAACCAACTAAAAAAATGAAGCAATTTTAGTTTGACAGGTTTAACAAAAGCAAGTTAATGGCCAAAACACTGATTTTCAAGGGAAAAGATATGATTCCACAAGAATTAGCTGCTGCACTTAAATGAACAAAATAAGTGTTATATGGATAAATGAGTATGTGTTAAGTGTCGCACGTTTCTAATATGTTTGTCTAGAAGGTCAATACAGCTAAACACGCAAAACAAAATAAATTTCTTACATAACACCAAAGAAGTGGATAGGGAGGTGTAGACCGCCCATCTAATACCCTGTAACTTAGGTCATAAACCCTAGAGTTGCCTAACTAGAATCAACAGTTTTCCTAGCATTTCAAAATTCAGAACCAGGATGCCTTGTAACACATCTTTTAGCCTAAAAACCCTAGAAAACTATTAAAAATCAGGCCAGACACCCAAACCGTTGTTTTTGGACCATTATAAGCAAAATAAGCCGAAGTGTACCTTGTTTTGATGCAACACGTGCAGCCAATGCACTTAGGATCTACACAGAGCTCAACTATCTTTACACTAAGCACATGCGTCTCGACTTCACCATGTGTATCCAAATTGTCTCTACCTTTGTCCCATATATTCTAGAAGCTTCCTAAGCCGATATTTCTGCTGGCAAGTTTGAGATATTTTGTGCAAAACTTCAAAATTTGAGAAATTTTGCATGGGACCTGTTCTCACTATCTAATAATGGGCTGGAAAATTGAATGGAAACCTCAAGAGAGAGAGAAATTCTAGTAGAGAGAGTACCAAATTTTGACAGCTTTTATTAGTTTTGGGCAATCTTTTACGAAATGACCATACATTCTTTGATTTAGGGTTCAAAATCCTAAAACCATCTCACTCCTTTGTATTATGTGATTTTAACCAAAATGGGAAATATGTAGTTCCTGTTGGATGTATGGCCCGGCCCCTCATGCTTTTAAAAATCTTGCTAATAACAAAAGTACAAGAAGGTGAGATTGATACCACCCCTTGAAATTAACTTTTACAGCTCAAAATAGAGAAGAAAAGGATATCCTTTTAATCACCACACACTTTCAATTCAATTAGATCAGTGAAGAAAGCAATAGAATAAGATAATGTGTGCTTACACAAGATTCAGCATAAAACATTTTTCATTGCATAAACATTCACTTTCGAATACTTCAAACTTTAATCCAATTTGATTTTTTTTCATTTTAGATGACATACAAATTGATTACAACCTGATTTTATAAGGACTAACCATGAGAAATAAATCAAGAACTCATTTTGTCAATGTCACCCCCCATGACTAATGCACCACAAGTCCAATCACCACCTTCAATCGCTCTGGGATCCCGGACTCTTCTCTCTCTAATGTGGGACACCAAACAAGAAAATAATCTTATATACAATAATAATTCACTCTGGAGAGTTGGTATGGACATTGGGTGCACAATGTTTGCACACTATAAAAGGTCGCTTGTCTATATGGTGCCATATAAAATTGGCCACAATACTCGTGAAGCTCATAATTTTGTCTTGCTGTAACTGATATTAGAACAAAAGTTACAACAAGTTAATGGAGCCTTAATTCTCACAAATAGGTGGTGTGGGATATAGAAATCCAGAGTAGATATATTCCATGGTATGGACCAATGTTCAGAAAATCGACTCGGCCAAGATAATCAGGAACTGGTCAAAGCGAGTTACTCAGGCACCTGAGTCTAACACATTTTTTTTAATAAAAAAATGAAGAAATAAAATTGTTTTATATAATATGAGTGCCGTAACTATCAACAAAGTAGTAGACTGACACACTCGTTAGTCCCCCTTATATAAATGGACCTCTTTACAAGAGGTTTTGAGTTCCATCCTCGCTGGAGATCATGACAAAATGAGATCACGGCAAGTGACATGCATGGGACAAATGAGATCATGGAATATAAAATTCAAGCAATACTGACTCATTTTCAAACTCAAATTTCCCTCCATAATTTACATTGAACTTAACTTTGTACATTGGACAAATGAGATCATGACAAGTGGCATGCATGTCGGTCTTTCAAATTCTCATTAGCCTTAGGTTTTAATTTAAATATCAAACCCTATGCCCCTTCCTATATGCCAAGATTCTCATATATGACTTGAAACAAAAGAATATAACATATTTTCTACTTATTTTTCACACCTAAATAAGCTCTCACAAATAGTAGGATAAAAAAATCACAGTACCATGCCAGTCCCGTAGACCCCACCAAACCAGCCTGACCGGGGTTATCGAAAGAGCTACCATCAAAATTCAACTTAAACACTTGGTTCTGCTGCATCCACCTAGAGCATAGTCAATTTCTAGCCATATTTAACTTAAAAAGATCGGAGAGATTAGTTTCTACATCAACCTTGGATAGACCCCAACCCTCCTTAGAAACCGATAGCCACGACCATACCAAGTGTTTAATATTATTCGGCACTCTATCAAAACACTTCACCTCCCCTTCAAAAGTTATTCGATTCTGTTCGAACCATCCCTCCCAAAGGATAACACCCCGTAAATCATCCCAAATAGCTAAACTGAGCTTTAGTAGAGGCACATCCAGATGCTCACAAATACCTAAAACATTTCCTGGTAGGACCACATTTATCCCCAACAAATGGAAAAACCACCACCAAATCCTAGAAATGAAAGAGTAATGGATACAGAGATGAGAATATGTTTCTCCATCTTCTTTACACATCAAACATACATTCGTAATTCTCTTCCCTTAATGAGATTATCTACAGTGAGGATCTTATCTTGTATTGCCAACCAAATGAACACCTGCACTTTATATAGGATAGGCCACTTCCAAGTCTAATGCACCATTGGGAGGGACAACTGCCTTCTATTGTGGAATAGCAATCTATAAAAAATTTGTCTAAAAATTGACCATCACACTCTATCTCCCAAACCAACTCATCCTCACCATGGCACGAGATATAAGTGCTATCAAGGCCCTGCAGTATATTTTAGAAAGGGAGATAAAGATCATTCTGAATCCAATCGTAAGGGAAAGTAATATTCCAACCAACCTTATCATTCTGAATCTCACCATATTTGAAATTTTAGTGTTAGGCCACAATACTTTCTCAAATAAGTGAGGATCGGCCAGTTTCAAACGTTCCTCACCACATATGATGTCAGAAAGACACCGATGTCCTCGCCCCAACAATCCAACATTACAATCCACCAACTGTTTACAAAAATGAATATCTTTTCAGAGAGAGGATATGCTTTCCTTGCCACTACCTCTGGATATCCACATCCCATGTTTATCCATGCAATATTTTGCCATTAGAACTTTACACCAAAATTGCTCCTTAAACTAAATACTCCTCCACCACCATTTGCACAAAAGTTCATCATTCTGATATCCTTCTCAAGCCTAACCCCCCATCTCTCTTCGGAGTGCAGACCTTTTCCCACCTAATCAGATGATATTTTCTCTCCTTATCATAAGATCTCCAAAGAAAGTTCCTCATCTTGAGCTCAATGCGCTTAGCCACTACCTTTGGTACATGCAATAAAGACATCCAGTAAATGGGAAGGTTTTCTATGCATGAACTTAGAAGTGTCACATGACCTTCTAAAGATAAATACCTTGGTTTCCAAAAGTCCAACTTGAACTGTACCCTTTATATAATCTTATCCCAAGTAAAAATACAACTCGCCATAAAAAATAGATAAGCCCAAATAAATAAAAGGGAAAACATCAACTCTGCATCCCAACTCTTGTGCTAGGTTTTTAACCACCAGTTCATTACAACCAACACCAATCATTGCCATCTTTGCGAAATTTACCTTCAAACCCATAACCACCTCACAACAACTTAAAAACCTTCCAATATTACTAACTTGATGACTATCTGCATCACAAAATAGGAAGGCATCATTTGCATATTGAAGATGAGAAATCCTTGGGCCTTCTTGAGTAACCTAAAAGCCTGTAAAATTTTCCCTTCTAAAGACATTACAAATCACTTAGCCTGAAACACTCGGCATACAAGGTGAATAGAAGAGGGGACAAAGGAGCCCCTTGTCTCAAACCGCTAGATGTCCTGAAAAAACCTTTTGGGCTACCATTTGTGAGGATAGAAAAGTGAGCTGTTGAGGGGAAACAAAAGATCCAATTCCTCCACTTAGACCTGCAACCCATATTTCTCATAATTTTCAAGAGAATGCTCCACTCAACTCTATCGTATGCTTTCTCCATATCTAATTTTATTACTACACTCGGCTCTAAGCTCAAAACCCTCGTGTGCATACATTCTTGAACTACTAGCGCACTATCAGAAATCATCCTATATTGAATAAACACTAATTGGGTGTCAGAGACAACCGTAGGAAGCACCAACTTGAGCCTCTATGCTAACACTTTAGCCACAATCTTATATAAACTGGTAAGGATTTTAATTTGTCAAATATACAAAAAATGAAGATATGACAGATTTTTTTGGGATCATAGCAATATAAGTAGCATTAATACCCTTAAAAGGCTCACCTCTCTGCATAAAATCCCTAACCATTTCTATCAACTCTACATTCACCAAAGGCTAGAACCGCTGGAAGACAATACGAGGGAACTCATCTAGACCTGGGGCCTTATCACTGGGAAGCATGAAAACAACTTTTCTTTTTAGTTCTTCCATGGTTACCCCAGTATCAAGATTCTTCGCCATCTCAGCTGAAATTGCCCTAAAAGTCACGCCATCCAGTTTAGGCCTAAAACGAATTTTCGTTGTAAAAGCCTTTTGAAAGTGCGCCACAATACTATCTTCCCATGCACCTTGATCATCCTCAGCAATTCCAAGAATAAAAAGGCCCGAGATATCATTCTGCCTCCTACGGGTACTTGTGGTTGCAAGGAAGAATTTTTTATTACGATTACCTAGTTTTGCCCATTTCACCCTAGATATCTGCTTCCAATAAACTTCTTCCAACCTAAGGAGATCGTTTATAGTAGTCAGCCACTAAGATCTCTCCATCAAGTTAGCCTCAGAGATCAAAACTACCTGTTGGATATTTTGATCTATACCTGAATATCCAATAAGGCGTGGTCAATTTTAAACTTCAAAGAAAGCCAATGCTCAAATTTTCACACAAAAAGTTTATGTCTCATATTGAGGAGCTTTTTATGAAGTTGGAAATCTGTTGAACCAAAGGTTATAGTATTTTGCAGGTCTAATCAGTTGAGTCACCTCAGCCTCCTTCAACCATCCTAATAATGCATTTTGAACTCAAGTGGAACTTAGAATATTTGTTATTATTTTTGCATCATTCAAAATTGAGATAGACAAAGTGTTAGACCAGATGTAATAAAATACAAGTAATGATATTACGAGACTTTTCTACCTAAAGGATCACCATTAAATTTTGACATGGATCTCTAAAAAAAATTATCAAGAAACCCATTCACCCAAGTCTAACAACTCATGTCATAATTTGAGATATGAGTCAAAATTTAATGGTGATATTTTGAGATCCTAATAAAGTAATTTAAATTTCATTAAAATTAATAATTTGAAAACATAGGAATATTGTTCCAACCTAAAAGGCTTCCTACTAGAGTTCACAAGAGCTTGAATTAAGCGATAAAGGGATATGGTCTGAGAAGAACCTTGACAAAGTCCTCATAGATACCAGGGGGAAGGCATCCATCCATTCCTGTGACACCAAATATCTGTTCAAGTTTGACATAATCAGATTTGTCTTACTGTTATTAGAGCATATAAATTTAACACCTGAAGTAGGTAAATCAAATAGATTTTGGGGCTCAATAAATGAATTAAACAATTGTATCATTGGGTTGATAGATATTTCCAAAGAGGTCTTATCGGGCCAGCGGATTAGATTGAAATCACCACCAAAGCAAATTCGGAGATTATGAGAAAGTAAAAAATCACCCATAGCATTAAGAAAACCTTCTTTAAGAGTTCACACAAGAAGGCCATACACATTCACCAAACCCCAAGAGAGGCCAGAAAGAGGCCCATGAAAAAAGATAGCCAAAAAATGATCCCATCTAATTTATTAAAGCTCTGGAGAACCAATGGACCCCAGAAAACCCAAAGTCCCCCAAGGCCCCAACAACATCCTCACAAAAAAATTCACTGGTCCATGGCCCCATATATCCTTAATAACATCAATATTAGGAGAAGCCAATTTAGTTTCTTGTAAAATTATGACATCAGGTCTAATATTCCAAGACAATATAATCATTAGGGGTTAGAAGAAGAGCATGACACTACCACAAAGGGATCAAAGGAGCCACCATCATCAAGCTCATCATAATCAGATGTGACCTAAGACGTACTGGTGGAGCTATTGCTGCTAAGCTCCACCATTGCATCTACATTGAACCTAATGCCCGCATTTTGAATTGGTTTAGGAGTCCTAGTGTTTGCTTCCAATCGAGTTGAGGATATAACTAACGAATTCTTCTTCAGGATCTTAGAGGTCGATGTTTGAGGACATTTTTTAGCACCAGGGGTTCCTGATGCGGAATAAAACAGAAGAGCCAGTCAATAAACACCTGACAAACAATGAAAATTTCGACAATTTCAGAATGGCCCCAAAACGGATCAAGATCTTCATAAAGACTCCAAAATGTTTCCTGTAAAGTTTCGTCGCATTCTGACATGTCTAACGTAGTGCACATTGAGAATTAGGTTCAGAAGAATTAGTCTTTAGCACCAGAAATGGACCCCGTATCTAGAACTATATTTTTTTTACATAACCACCGCCATTGGATCCGACGTGATTGAAAGCCCTCAAATGTCAAATGTTAGCTTAATCGGACACTCTTGAAAGAAGTTATGGATAAAAGATCAAAACAGGAGGAGTTACATTTTATTCCCGTGTGGCCACCCTGCAAGTAATCACCATTAAAGGGGCAGTCACGAAGAGTGATTTGCAACACTCATATCTCACTCGTTCGAGGTGGGATCATACTCAAATGTTGTGATCTTGTTTGTCTCGTCAAGACGAGCATTTTGATATGTGGCACACCTCGTGATGATGCCCGAGCACAAAGGAAAGCTAGAGAGAAGTTGCTGAGGTGTGAAGAAAGTTGCAGGAAAATTAGTAGTGACACGCCTTGCTCGAGCGGCCAAATCACGGCACTCGCGGGCTCGATCATCTTGAAACCAATTGCATCATGTGCGTAAGGCCCATGGTTATCACTGGTCTGGACGTTGTGTATGATGAATGGTCGAATTTCATACACGAAGCCAATGAAGAGACTGTAAATTCTGGTGCTGAAATTTCATATTCCTGCTAAAACTCCAAAGTTGCAAATTCCTCATCCGGACACGATATCGAGCTGCGTTTATTGCCACGAGATCGTGACGACATGCTCAATGTCATCCAGTGAAGAAATCATAGAAAACAATAAAGGAACGAGCACACTATCAAAACAAACTTTGCCAAATTCATCCAAATTTTTAGTCATATGATCGTTGATTAAAAACATGATCCATGGCTTGAAGTTGGTATAAAATTGATCGTCATGCCGAGCCCTACAAGAAAATAATCATCTTTTGGACAGACGGGCACCAGAGTAACCCCGGAACACTCATGAAAGATCAGGCATATTATAGGGCAGCAACAGTGACTGTTATGGAATTTCCCCAATTGTTATGAAGGGGCAAATAATTTAATTTGCACCCTATTTTCTTATTTTATTTCATTCAATTAAATCTTATTTTTCAGCAATTAGGTTTAATTTTGATCAATCCACCCATGTTGGGGCAAAACTCTATATGTATCACGTACTATCATTGTACATAGACCGAACTTTTGCGTAATAAAATTGTCACCTCTTTTCATTGTTGGGTCAAGTTTTGAGAGAGTTAGGAAGGAGAGAGAAAATTTTAGGTCAGTACCCTTTGGCTTAAGGTAAATCTCTTTCTCTCTCTTCTCTTCTTTTCTCTCTTCTTCTCTCTCTTCTTCTCTTTCTTCTACCTCATCTGAGTTTTTCTCAGAGGCCATGGACGGTAGTGGCAGTGCCGTGCATGCCTCTTTCTTTCTTCCCCCTCCTGTGATTTCACAGGTCGTGCATGGCCATGGCAGCGCCATGCACGAGCTTCTTTATCTCTCTCGTCAGTCGTCTCTATCTCTTAGTGAGGTTTACAAACGATGCTTCTTATCGCCCTCCACAAGTGTATCCTTCGCGTGCTGCGTAAGCGCAGACGGCGATGCGTATTGCCACCCGCAGGGGTCTGACCCTGTTGCGCGCCTATGGCACCTATCGCCACTCACGAAGGGTCGCGGCAATGCCTATCGCCGTTCGTAGGCTTCTTTAGCACGCTCGGTACCTATTGCCATCTGTAGGCTTCTCTTGCGTCCCACGCCTATCGCCGTGCGCTTCACGAAAAGCTATCGTCGTACGCCTCACCAGAAGCTATCGTCGCCCACAAGGGATGTGCTGCCTTCTCGTGTTGCCAATGGCGATGCTTATCGTTGTTCGCAGACTTCTCTTGTGTCCCACGCCTAGCATCGTGTCCTTCACGAGAAGTTATCGCTGTGTGCCTCACCAGAAGCTATCGCCATCCACAAGGGATATGTTGCCAAATGCCTATCGCCGCCCGTTGAGGGATGTGCAATCTTCTCGTGTTGCCAACGGTGATGCCTAATGCCATTTGAGTTCGCTGCCTGTCCCTTTCACCTTGAGCAGCAGTGTCTAGCGTCGTCCAGTGGTCGTGACACTGTTACTCCATGGCTGTGGGTGGCAATGCTTAACATCGTTGGGACCCTCCCTCTTTGTTGTCTCACCCCTTCTCTTCTTCTCTTTTCTCATCATTCTTGCTTGACTAAAGGGTTGACTCAATCTAGCACTGTCATATCGGTCTGGTTGTAGAGCAGTATAGCTGTCATGCTGGTCCTGAGCACCATGCCCGTCTTACTGCCACACCAGATTAGGATAGTCATGTTGGCCTTGGTTTTGAGTAGTAATGTTATCGTGCCGATTTGAGTTACCATGCCCGTCTTGCTATCACTCCGAGTCGGTCATTGTACTGGTCCAGATATCATGCTAATCTCGTCCCCTGGTCAAAACCTCTTCTCTTTTCTCTTCTTACGCAAACTCTCGTTTTCATCACTCGAACTTCTCATGAATGTGCATTGCCCTAAGAAAAGGGTAGGTCCTTCGGCCCACTTGTCTTGCAAGTTAACCATGATAGTGTTGTGCATAAAACAAAGAGATTGCATGTCAAGGGAGGCAATTCCGAACCAGCTGAAGCAACTAGAGGGCTTTTCATCCTGATCTAAGAGGGCTCCGGCGCTAGTCAGCCCGAGTAAGTGACGGACCCAGGTGAGGTTGGTCCTCACCTCACATTCAAAATTCTTCTCTCACCAGTTGGGAAGCTGGCCTTGTTCTGTGAACGAGGTTCCCGAGAGAGCGGTCTTAGGTCCAGGGTCTTCCAAACTCGAGACGCTTGTCACTCGATCACCTAGAACTTAGGAGGCGAGATCGAGGCGCCTAACCAGCTTGGCCACTCCACTGGGGACTTATTACTCCTTCGTTGGTTCACTCTTGCTTGATTAGTATCACCTTTTACTTTTTGTGCTGTATTCATGGCATCTGGGTTATTCAACCTGTTCATCCGAGTTGGGGATTTTCTCTTCCCTACACTCGTGACCGTCCTAAGGAAGTGAGCTTCTCAAGCCTCATTCCCTACACTCCTCTTGAGTCAGGACTCACAGTCCGGCTCGCAGGTTATTTCCTAGGTTGGCGCGAGAAGGGACTTGAAGGTCTTTAACTCCCCACGTTCTAGTCCTGACCATTGGCAATGGTAACACGTTTGCTACCACCCACAGCACACACCTGGCTCCTGGCAAGTCCCTTGCTGGTCATATTGTTGAGGTATGCCGAATGGCTGCCCTGTCCGCTTTCACGAAAGGCAAGCAGGTTTCCATCGCTCCTGAAGGTCGCTGCAAGGCCATCCTGCACTCTCATTCACCACCCCGAAGCTCTATGCCTAGAGGCTCGACACACATAGGTGGAGATCATGGCGCCTCCACCTCTTGCACACACCTGATGGCTCATGGTCCAACCAGTTTAGCCACACCTAGGGGCAACTTTCATGCTGCCTTGAGCTTGCATCCAAGGCTAGGCCTTCTCAGGCTGAACCCTGCACGCATCATGCATCTGCATCCCACAACTCGGGACAACGCCAATTCTGCACCAACTCGGGCACACCAAGGTCGACCACTTAGTCCTTCCTCTCAGCACACACAGCTCCACCCTATGAGAGATGAGATCCCACTCGGTCCCTCACAAACACGAGCTCGTAGGTCTCGGCCTCCTAAGGTCGAACCAGCAGACCGAGCCCAGGCTGATCCCCAAGTCACTCGGATGGCTAACTCCAAAGGTGCACACGCACCATCTTCACAGGTTCCTTCCCGATTTCGACTCAGGCGGAGTTGTGAACCAGATCCTTCGTCTGTCACTCTTCCTTCACCAGGAAAGCACCTCGAGACCTGGTACTAAAAGGTTTTCCCTAAGAGTACCATCTTGAGTCAGCCACCTCAGGTCAGCCATGCACCCGGACCTCACAAAGGAATTCGAGGCAAAGGCCTGATGGCAGATAGAAGCCTACAACCTCCAAGGCAGCAGCCTAGATACCCTCTTTCCTTGGACCACACTCTCTGCTCCAGCGGATGGACACAACCCTCGAGTGCTTAATAAAGACGGGGTAGTCCAAATCTTTGGCTCAATTCTGGACTAAAGTCTATTGCTTCCTCAAGATTAAGCAGAAGAGAGGTCTGCAGTTCCTGACTAGAGAGGCCCCCAAGGCAGTTGAGGCTATCACTGTTGATGACCTCATGCCTTACAATCCCTTCTTCCCTCTTGGGATTGCAGAAACTGAGCGAGAAGTCCAAGATTGCTCGGTGGTCACCATCACAGCAAAAGACCGAGCTGCCAAGAAATCACAGTCCCAAGGCCATTAAGAACCGGTCCTCACACGGTCGGTGTACAAGGCTTGAATCCAGTCGGGGCATGTTGAGCCCCTACAGACCTACTCACCGCGTACGACGCACCAACCTTGACAGTTCACTACTTCACCTGGCTCTTGCCTTCCAGAAGAAACGGTCAGTGTCATGGTGATCAACGACTCGGGCCAAGAAGAGAGGATCAGCAGGTTCGAAGCAATGACGCAGTCCATTCTCGAAAGATGGATCACTTGAAGGCCTCCAAGTCCCCTGCTTCTCCTCCTCACCATGCGGCCAACTCTCAGCCTGTAGAGGACACAGCTCCTGGGCAAGCTTCCCCACCGGCCTCCCAAGACAACTCTGCTCCTCACACGGTTTTGCAAGCCGATATAGATGCCATGGTGACCCACAATCTCAAGAATAAAGTTCAAGGCATGTAAGAGGCGCCGCTCTACCAAACGCCATACCCCTCATACATCGACTAGGTGTCGTTTCCCCCAAACTATCAAAAAGAGAAGCTCCCCCTGTTGAATGGTACTACATCCCTGCACCAGCATACCACTCACTTACAAGATGCTTATCGAGAGACGATAATTGACGAGCGACTCCTCCTTCATCAGTTCATCAAGACTCTCGAAGGGCCAGCCTTCTAATGGTATGTTCGTTTGCCTCCAAACTCAGTACACACATGACAGCAATGGAGCACTTGTTTTACCATTACTTCAAACCATTGAGCTCCTCACCCTGACTTAAGACCTTGGTAAGCCAGTTGATAAGTTCATCGCCTGATGGAGAGAGTTGGCAATCTATCACGCCACTCCCATGATTGAAAGAGAAGTAGTTTAGACCTGCATACGAAATATGCTACCCAAGATTGCCCTGCATGTTGAGGCTTCTAATCCACCCTCCATGTCAAAGCTCATCTCTAAAGTGGTTCATAAAGAAGGTCTATTCAAACACCATGGTGGATCTTGTCAGCAGCCCTCTAGCTCGGGAAATAATTGGGGCAATGGCAATTCTCTCTCCAACAATCGGGGCAACCAGTAAAAAGTGATGATTAGTGCGGCTGTCACCTTGTGACAATAAGAAAGCCACCCCTCAAACTTGGACCTCTCTAAGGCACAGACACATTAGGCTGGAGGCATGTAGCAACAGTCTAACAACAAGGTACCGCCCCCGAAAAATATAAATCGAAGTGATTACTGGATCCAGCACTAGAAAGAGGTGTACCTCTAGGAACTGAAAGCCTCTACTGTCTGTATCATCTGATACGGGGCTATGCCCTGAGAGAATGCATTGGCTTCACAAAGAAGATGCAGCAGTACCAAGACATTCATGGTAACCCATAACAACACCCTCAAGTCCCTGCTCCAATAGTGTAAGTGGGAACAATCATCCAGTTCAAAGGAACTGCATTCCTCAGCCACCAGTCGAGGAAGAATTTCTCAGGCCTCTTCCTCCACTACCGACCTTGCAAGACTTCATCTTAGACACAGCTTGCCTTATCCCTTCATCCAATACCGGTGATGACGCTAAAAGCACCCCACAACGGTCAGAACTGGGGCAAGACCTAAAATACCCCCTGCACACGTCGAATTCTGGCGACGGCATAAAAAGCTACACAGACCATTCTAACTCCGCTACTTCTTCTTCTCCTCCTCCTCCCTCTTCTTCTATCTCATTCACAGATCCAGATCGGCAGTGCCTAGACTTTGACACCCTAAACATAGAGCTCGAGGGCACCAACATTAGTAGGTCACAGTGCAAGCACCTAAGAAAAATGATGGCCCAGACGGCTAGATTCTTAACAGTCGCTGATGCCCTGGCAGCTCAAGCCAAGTCCGAGTCATATTCAAGTTCCTGTTCCAAGGTAGCCTCCCAAATGGTGCAGATCTTGGAAGTACCATCCAGCATGGGGAAAATGACCTTAAGATCAGGGAAGAAGTTACAACCCACACTTCAAAAGCTCAAAGTCCTCAAGTTTCCTGATCCTTCAGTTTTCCCTAAGGCTTAACCTAAAACGTTCACATCCCTACTACATATACCTATTACTTCCCCATCAGCCCAAATCGCACAGGTCGAACAACAAAGTCAGCCAGTGTCACAAACCAAAACTCAACCAAAACCTGCTCCTAAACCAACCCTGCCACCCAAATCAGTGACTGGATCAGAAACACAGAAGGCTAATGAGGATAAGGTGGAATATGACGTAATTGGGCATTTGAAAAGCTTTCAGCCCTTCTAAGTATTTATGACGCCCTTATACTGTCCAGAGACTATCGTATGGCCTTGATTCAAGCCCTTTATAACCCAAAAGTGTACGAGACTGAAGTGGAGCCTATTGAGGTGGACCCAGCCATCCTGGGTGAGTGCTTGGCAATCAAATTTTTTGGAGATGACCTACAGTTGGGATGAAAATTTCACAAGCGGTTCCCCCTTTTCGTGAATGGTGAATTACACACCTGCCCTATCAACCGGATTATGCTGGATGGAGGGTCAATAGTCAACCTGATCCCAAGAAGGATCCTCACCCGACTGAGATTACGATCTGACGACCTCACTTCTACCCACATAGTGAGGTAATCAACACTATACAAGGGTTCAACCAATCAAGAGAAAAGACGATTGGGACACTTCGTCTTTGCCTTAAGATCTGTGACTTGAACGATTATGCCCAGTTTCATGTAATCGACACCGATACATCTTACAATGTCTTGCTCGGCCGCCCTTGGCTTCATGATCAGGGGGTTGTCCCTTCCATGCTCCATCAATGCTTCAAGTACAGTCAAGATGGAGACATCACACAATCTATGCTGATAAGAGATCGTTCCCTGTAGTCGAGACTCACTATGCTGACGCTAAGTACTATTTCACAGATATTTCGGCACTAGAAAGGTCAAGGGATGATGATTAGAAGCCTATGAGAGAGACAGGACCCTCATCTCATGAGGATGTTGAAGACCTTGGGCAAATGATTGCAGACATGTTCAAAGAGGGGGAAAGACAAGGCCAAATCCTCCCCATAACTTTTATCTACCGAAGTATACCTTGTCACCTTTCCGCGGTCATGGTGTCGTCTCTTGAAGATGAAGCTTCCTCCTCTACTTTTAATTCATAGAACAAAATAACAAGCTAGAAGCAACACCTGAGGCTGAGGAAGCCCTAGATGTAGACCTTCTAGCACCGAGGGTAGGGTCACCTACATGTCGGACCAGCAAAAAATCCTGCATGTCCCCATTGCTCTCCTAGAAGCAGAATTGATATACCAACCACTAAGGAAGGTACTCCAAATCCCATCCTCCTTGAATAAGGAAATCGCCACTAGCTAAAAGAAGGTCTTATACTTCTCAGATGCTCTCGGAGAAGTACATGTAGACAAGGGTCAACCCTTCTCCTCTTAGAAACAAGACCCCATGGCAGAGTTGAGAAGTGAGGCTTGCAGCCTCCAGAATCAGTTGGAGGTTATGCGCGTCACTTCAAAGCACTTGAAGGAGTTTGTCCCTAAGAATAAGACCTATGAACAACTCAAAAGCAATGCACCTCGAATCGAAGCCAAGGCTCCCCCATATTGGAGTATTTACAGCGAACAGGCTCACCAAATCATGAGAACCATGGATTACCCTTGATGAATCAAGTACTAAGGGGAGAAGAAGCAACTGCTCCCCCATTCGAGGTCATTGAAGCCACAGTAAGCTGTCATAAGACAAAGCAAGGAGTGGGCTATTCTTCTTCGTCTCACACTGTGAAAGGGCAGAAGCAATAAAACAGAAAGAGAAGGAACAATAAAGAGCCATGCATCACACTGAAGTAAAAGAAAGAATTTTATTCACAAAGCAAGGGGATATTACAAGTGTAAAAATATGGGAAAAAGAAAAGAAAACAGGATGACACTTCAAAATCAATCAATCAATTCATTGATCTTCCCCTTAAATGTTGCAACTGATGCCCGAGCCTGCTCAATTTCGCCTCTTAGTTCGGCCACTAGCTCCGCCTCATGCTACATCAAGGCAGTCCTTTCTTCCAAGGAGTACTCGAGGGCCAGAATATTATCGGCAAGCACTTGGTCCTTTGCTTCCCAAGCCGCGGGGTCACGCCCCAAGAATTTACAATACTGATATTCTTGAGATGTGATAGTCAAAACTTGGTCCTTTGCTTCCCAAGCCGCGGGGTCACGCCCCAAGAATTTACAATACTGATATTCTTGAGATGTGATAGTCAAAACATATATACATCTCTATTTAGAACAAATTTACAATGGCGAATTCTTACAAAGTAACAAAAGAAAGTTTAAGCATAGCTACAATATCTTCCAGAGTTGATCCTGACGAGCACTGAAAATGAAACCGCAGTTATTCTGAAAAAATGTTTACCATAATTTGATGAGTTTGGCTACTCAGTAAGTGATCATCATAATCCTAAAAATAATCATGGTTGAAAGGAGATCTATTAACAGAAATACATTAATAGTTTCACTTTCAAAAATGCACAATCAAGTATAATCCGAATAATTGAAATGCATATAACATTTTAACGACAGTGCATAACTCAAAGGATTTCACAAATAACCCTACTGGCGTCCCAAGTAGGTCACCTATATACCCCATCAGCGTCCTAATGGGTCCACTTAATCCCTATCGGTGTCCCAGATAGGTCCACTTAATCCCTGCAGGTCCACTTATACCTCACCGGTGTACCGGATGAGTCCACTTAATCCCAACCTGCGTATCGGATAGGTCTCATTATACCTCACCGGCGAACTGGATGAGTCCACTTGTATTCTTAAAGTATTTATAAATCTCTTTAAACATTCGAGAGAAGCAATATCATGTACTCAACATATCATTGAAATTATTAATATGAATTTCATTGAAACCATTAATAACAGTCACTTTCAGTAACATTTCAAAAATAACCAGTCAAATATTTTGGGCTCAAATTTAAAAAGGTAACAGTTCGTAAAGACATTCTAACATAATTTCCAATCTAATATGTATAGAAAAACTCTTATAGAGATTCAAGAATAAGGAATTACCACAATTTATGGGATGTCAACTCTCAAATAAACATTTCACAGACAATGCCATAATCAATTGCAAAAATATCAATTTTCAAATAATAAGGTGGTCATTTGCACATGAATTTTTCAATGCCTAAATATTCAAAAACATTAGAAAGAAATCTTACAATTTTACTAAAATAAGAAATATCACATTTATTTCTAATAATTTTACAATATCTAAAATTTTCTTATAATAGACAAGAAAGTACAAATAAATTTATTTCTAAGAATTTACAGCATTTAAAATTTCTAACATAGATAAAATACCACAATTTCATTAAAAATATTATTTTTGAAAATAATGAGGTCGCTTGCGCATAAAATTTCTCGCGCTTAAAATTCATGATAATAAGCAGAAGTAATTATTTCATTTCATTTTTGAAAAGAACGGATTATTTTTCAAGATAATGAAGTCACTTACCTATAATATTTGAGTGTTTGAGTAAGACTTTTGGTAAAATTTGGTTAGAGATAGAAAGAGCTCATTGCGTTTTGACTAGAGAGAGAATGATCTCAGTGTATTGGGAGAGCTTATACAAACGTTTTCTTGGGTGGGAGTCCTCACCTCTCCTATTTAAATTCTTAAGACACATTATTATATAATTTATTAAGCTCCACCTCATACATGTGGTGTGACAATAATATTATACGTTAAACGCTTGAGCCCCACGTCAACTAAGGACGTGGTATATGCAAGCAAAAAGTTAACAAAAGTGGTGATGGTCCCTAAGGGCCATAATACTTATATGGACCATCGCACTATAAATAATTATTTATTTATTTATTATTATTATTATAATAATAATAATAATAATAATAATAATAATAATAATAATAATAATAATAATAATAATAATAATAATAATAAGTATAGGAGGTGAGGACACGACAGGATAGGAGAG
>NW_006499207.1:5439083-5482539 GCF_000471905.2 Amborella trichopoda
GTAACGTAACGTAGTAGTAGTATAACGAAGTAATAAAGTAAAGTAAGTAGTAGTACGTACGTACGTACGTACTATACTATATATACACACACTATATATATTATTATTATTATTATTATTATTATTATTATTATTATTATTATTATTATTATTTTTAAAGTTTTAGTATTGTTACATTCTTCCCCCGTTAAAGAAATTTAGTCCTCTAAATTTGTGTACCTGATTAATGAAAAAGATAAGCATATTTTTCTCTGATATCTTCTTTCGTTCCCAAGTCGAGTGCTCTCTTGAATGGTACTGCCGTAATATACGGACCAAAAGAATCTCTTTGTTACACAACACTTGTACCCTTTTATCCAGTATCAAAATTGGCTGCTCAATGAAGGATAGGTCCTTCCTGATCGGTAAATGTTCATATTTCAAGAAATGGGATGGGTCAGGCTGATATTTTTGTAGTGATGATGCATGGAAGACATTATGGACGTTTGTTAGTTCGGGTGGTAAGACAAGTCTATAAGCGACACCTCCGACTCTTTCCAGGATTTCAAATGGTCCTATGTAATGTGGGCTCAGCTTTTCTTTCTTGTCGAATCTCATAATGCCTTTTATTGGTGAAATCTTTAGGAAAACTCGATCACCTTCCTCAAATTCAAGATTCCTCCGTCGGTTATCGGCATAACTCTTTTGCCGACTCTCAGCTGTCCTGAGTCTTTCTCGAATTAATGCTATCTTATCTGTGGTTACCTGGATAATTTCTGGCCCCAAAAGCTTTCTTTCACCAACCTCATCCCAACAGATGGGTGACCTACATTTCCTTCTATATAGGGCTTCATATGGTGCCATCTGAATACTGGCTTGAAAGCTATTATTATAAGCAAACTCAATCAGAGGTAAATGGTCATCTGACAAAGTCAATGACACAGGCCCTCAGCCCATCTTTCATGGTTTAGATGGTCCTCTCCGATTGTCCATCAGTTTGGAGGTGAAAGGTAGTGCTAAATGTGAGTCTCGTCCCCATGGCTGACTGTAGCCTACCCCAAAATTTAGAAGTAAACCGAGTATCCTTGTCCGATACAATACTGACCGAAACTCCATACAGTTGCACTATTTCCTTAATGTATAACTGGGCTAGTCGATCCAAAGTGTATGTTATGCGAATCGGCAGAAAATGGGCAGCTTTGGTCAGCAGGTCCACAATGACCCAAATGTTATCATGTCCTGAATTTGTTCTAGGCAAGCCAAAGACAAAATCCATAGAGATGTGCTCCCACTTCCACTCTGGCATGGGTAAAGGCTGCAACAACCCAGCGGGCCTTTGATGCTCAGCTTTTACTTGCTGGCATGTCAGGCACTTAGACACAAATAGTGCTACCTCTCTTTTCATATTATTCCACCAAAAGATTTTCTTCAGGTCCTAATACATTTTAATACTTTCGAGATGTATCGTACAACGAGAGTGATGTGCTTCTTCCAAGATAGGTTTCTTCACATTCTCATCATTTGGGACACAAACCCGACCTTTGAATCTTAGCAAATCCTCACTACATATAGAGAATTCGTCTCTCTGTCCTAGCTTCACCTCTTCTACAATTGTTATAAGCCGAGGTTTTTTCTTTTGTGCCGATCGAATCTGTTGGATTAATTGGGGTTCTGCCTTAATGTTGACAATCATACTTACCACACCATTAATGGACGAAGCCGGATGCCAATCCACTATTTTCTTTAACAATCTCATTTCTTGGATCATTAGATGAGCTAAGACTCGCGTAGATTTTCTGCTTAGAGCGTCAGCCACAACGTTAGCTTTTCTTGAATGATAATGGATTGCACAATCATAATCTTTTAAGAAATCTATCCATCTTATCTGCCACATAAATAAATCCTTGTGAGAGAAGAGGTATTTCAAGCTCTTATGATCCGTGTATATTTTGAATTGCTCACCATATAGATAATGCCTTCACATTTTCAAAGCGAATACTATTGCAGCCAGCTCCAAGTCATGAATTGGATATTTTTTTCTCATATTCTTTCAACTGTCTAGATGGATATGCCACTACTTTCCCATATTGCATTAATACACAGCCCAAGCCTTTATGTGAAGCATCATTATAAATCACAAATCCCCCACTCCCCTCAAGAATAGTTAAAATAGGTGCTAAAGTTAATCAAACTTTTAGTTCTTGAAAGCTTCCCTCACATTCACTTGACCACTCAAATTTGACATTGTTTTTCTATATCAATCGAGTCAATGGGGTTGCGATTCGAGAAAATCCTTCTACAAATTTTCTGTAATATCCTACCAATCCCAAAAAGCTTCGAAATTCAGTCACATTACTTGGTTGTTTCCAATTAACAATGGCTTCAACCTTTGAAGGATCAACTGATAGACCTTCTTTTGATATGACATGTCTTAAAAATGTCATTTGTTCAAGCCAAAATTCACATTTACTAAGTTTGGCATACAATTTCTTTTCTCTGAATATTTGCAATACCATTCTTACATGCTGCTCATGTTCCTTTTGATTCTTGGAATAAATTAAGATATCATCGATGAATACCACAATAAATTTATCCAAAAAGGGCTTAAAGATCCGATTCATCAAATCCATAAATACAGCCCGTGCATTAGTTAATCCAAAAAGCATGACTAAAAATTCATAATGATCATACCTTGTTCTGAAAGCTGTCTTGGGAACATCTTCACTTTTAATCTTAAGCTGATGGTATCTAGATCTAAGATCAATTTTTGTAAACATTTGTGATCCTTGTAATTGATCAAATAAATCATCAATCCTCGGTTATGGATACTTATTTTTCACTGCCACTTGGTTCAACTGTCTATAATCGATACACAATCTCATGGACCCATCTTTCTTGTTAACAAACAGTACCGGAGCACCCCAAGGTGACACACTGGGCTTGATAACACCTTTATCTAATAATTCTTCCAATTGTTGTTTAAGTTTCTTAAGTTCTGCAGGTGCCATTCTGTAAGGTGCCTTAGAAATTGAGGCTACCTCTGGCAATAATTCAATAGAGAATTCAATTTTCCTGTCAGACAGTAATCCTGGCAATTCTTCAGGGAAAACGTCAGGAAATTCTCGGATAACCAGAGTGGTATCCAAATTTATCTCTTCATTCTTATCTTCTTTGATATAGGCCAAAAAGCCTTAACACCCTTTTCGAAGGTGGTGATTAGCTCGAATACGAGAGATTAAATATGATGGGGAGTCTTCTTTAATACCATTGAATTAAAATATTAGTTGATTCGGAATACTAGAGGTAACTATTTTCTTGTAACAATCAATACTTGCATGGTTTGCAAGAAGCCAATCCATGCCTAAGTTTACATCAAAATCTTGAATTTCTAGGAGTATTAGATCAACAAACAGTTCCTTTCCTTTTATCTTTATTACACAGGATTTGTACACTATATTGGTGTCACTTGAATTTCCCATCAGTGTGGCTACCTCTAGAATGCATTCTAATTGTTCTGGTTCTACCTTTAAGTGGCATGCAAAGTGTGGTGACACGAATGAGTAGATCCAGGATCAATCAAAATATGAGCTACTTTTTGGAAGATAATAAGAATACCTTGGATCACTGATTTTGAGGCTTGAGCATGTTGCTGGGTGATCGCAAATACTCTTCCCTTCATCTGAGGCTTTTGAGTTATCCCTCCATGCTTTGGAAGCTATAGCATCTCTAAGTTAGGACATTCTCTAATCAGGTGCCCCAATTTTCCACATTTAAAACAGGCTCTAGTATTCCAATAACAAGGGCTCGATCCATGCTTTTTCCCACATTTTTTACATGGGTCTATTGGGCTTCGAAGTGGCAAGGGCTTTGGCTTCATGTTTTCCCTTTCAAACTATTGTCGATTAGATGGTATGGGTCTAACCAGACCTTTTTTATTTTCCATTTTTTGGTAATCTTTGAAATCTTTTTCGACAATTTGGGCTCGATCCACTATTTCTGCATAAGTTCTCAATTTTAAGACTGATATTCTTCTTCTAATAGCTGGTCTGAGACCCCTTTAAAAAATTTTCACCTTTCTTGCCTCATTATTAATCATATGTGGTGCAAACCTGGCCAATTCAGTAAACTTGGCCTCGTACTGTGCTACTGTCCGGTTTCCTTAGATTAGTTCCAGAAATTCCATTTCTTTTTTGTCTAAAATAAACTCTGAGAAATACTTTTCATTAAATGCCTCTAGAAATACTTCCCAAGTCAAGGGTTTATTTTCTTGGACCAATACTACTTTTGCCATTCTCCACCAATGTTGTTCTTCACCTTCTAACATAAAAACTGCCAAGGCCACGTTCCTATCATCAGGATATTCCATTACCTCAAATATTTTCTCCAATTGCATAATCCATCCCTCGGCTTCCAATGGGTTTACAACACCCTTAAAAGAAGGTGAGTTCAATTTCTTAAATTGTTCGATATTACTCCCATCATTTCCCGTAACTGACTACCTGGGTGGATTAATTTTTTCCATCTGACGTTGCATTAGAGCAACCATATTTTCCAAGGCTTTATGAATTCCTTCCATATTAGGTTCAGCTATTCTGAATCTTGACTTTGTCCCAGTCTGTACACGCAATAAATGTGATTTTAAGTACATTCTTTTTAAATTTCCTAAGAATCTTAAACCTACTTCTCTGATACCATAGTTGTCATGCCCCAAGAATTTACAATACTGATATTCCTGAGATGTGACAGTCAAAACATATAAACATCTCTTTTTAGAACAAATTTAAAATGGCGAATTCTTACAAAGTAGCAAAAGAAAGTTTAAGAACAACTACAATATCTTCCAGAGTTGATCCTGAAATGAAACTGTAGTTATCCTGAACAAATGTTTATCATAATTTGATGAGTTGGCTACTCAGTAAGTGATCATCATAATCCTAAAAATAATAATGGTTGAAAGATATCAATATTTTCAAAAGGGAGATCTATTAACTGAAATGCATTAATAGTTTCACTTTAAAAAATGCATACTTAAGTATAATCTGAATAATTGAAATCCATATAACATTTTAACGGTAGCACATAATTCAAAGGATTTCACAAATTACCCTACTGACGTCCCAAGTAGGTCACCTATATACGCTATCAGCGTCCTGATGGGTCCACTTAATCCCTATAGGCATCCTAGAGAGGTCCACTTAATCTCTACAGGTCCACTTATACCTCAGTGGCATACCGAATGAGTCAACTTAATCCCTATCGGTGTATTGCATAGATCCACTTATACCTCACCGGCGAACTGGATGAGTCCACTTGCATATTTAAAATATTTCTGAATCTCTTTAAACATTTGAAAGAAGCAATTTCATGTACTCAACATATCAAAGAAATTATTATTATGAATTTCACTGAAACTATTAATAACAGTCACTGTCAATAACATTTTAAAAATAACCAGTCAAATATTTTGGGCTCAAATTTAGAAAGGTAGCAGTTCATAAAGACATTCTAGCATAAATGCCAATTTAATATGTATAGAAAAACTCTTATAGAAATTCAAGAATACAAAATTATCACAATTTATGGGATGTCAATTCACAAATAAACATTTCACAGACAATGCCATAATCAATTGCAAAAATATCAGTTTTCAAATAATAAGGTGGTCATTTGCACATGAATTTTTCAATGTTTAAATATTCAAAAACAGTAGAAAGATATCTCACAATTTTACTAAAAGCAGAAATATCACATTTATTTCTAATAATTTTACAGTATATAAAATTATCTAATAATAGACAAGAAAGTATAAATAAATTTATTTTTAATAATTTACAGCATTTAAAATTCTAACATAGATAAAATACCACAATTTTGTTAAAAAGATTATTTGTCAAAATAATGAGGTCGCTTGCGCATAAAATTTATCGCGCCTAAAATGCATGATAATAAGCAGAAGTAATTATTTCATTTTATTTTTAAAAAGAACGAATTATTTTTCAAGATAATGAAGTCACTTACCTATAATATTTGAGTGTTTGAGTGGGACTTTCGGTAAAATTTGGCTAGAGAGAGAAAGAGCTCATTGCGTTTCGACTAGAGAGGGAAAGATCTCAATGTGTTGGGAGAGCTTATACAAAAGTTTTCTAGGGTGGGAGTCCTCACCTCTCCTATTTAAATTCTTAAGACACATTATTATATTATTTATTAAGCTCCACCTCATACATGAGGTGTTACAATAATATTATACGTGAAACATTTAAGGCCCACATCAACTAAGGACGTGGTATATGTAAGGAAAAAGTTAACAACAGTGGTGAAGGCCCTTATGACCATAATACTTATATGGACCATCACACTATAAAGAATTATTTATTTATTTATTTATTATCATTATTATTATTTTTTTGAAAGTTTTAGGATTGTTACACGCGGTCTCCTTCTCGAACTTGTCAAGCTTTTGCGTCAGCTGTCATATCTTCACCTCAGGATCATCACCTTGTGGTGGCAGGCGACGGCCTCCTCAGCAAGGTCGGATCTCTGAGAGACTGCGGGATCCTTCTGTTGCAATTGGGATTTTACCTGTTCGTAATGACACATAAGGGAGGACTCCAAAGGGGGTAACTGTGGGCTCTCTAATTGCTGCGCAGTTGTTTCTTCATGCAAGGCCTTTAGTTCCCACCCTTCTACCTCGTTTATGACATCCTCAAAGTAAGGACGACCTCTGGTGCACCCCTTGCAAGGGTGACCTACCTCAACTGCTAGATTGCACCATTAAGTTCAGTAAAAGGCAGACCCTTCAGGCTCTGCACGCCCAAATGAAGCATGTCCATGATTATGCTGGACATCCCGCTCAAGCTGGGCCTAAGCAATGATGCTAGGGCCGTTGCAATGGAAGGAGCATCAGTCTCTGTGGCAGAACTCGAAAAGATGATAGCCATGTGAGTTGCTAGCTCTTCCTGGGGGACTGTGACGGCCAAGTTCTCATCATTTGTAAGTGTAGAGGGGGACCTAGTTTCAATCTGCTCGACCCTCATAGCCTCCTTACCTGGCTTGTCATTACCATTAGCACGCCTGGTCCCTCCAAGGCCAACCTCTTCCCCTTGCCCCTCATTTTCTGGAGTAGTTGCAATATGCTCCAAAGTGGCCTCAACCCCTTCAAGGCCAACTCCTTCTCCCTTCTCCCACTCTTCTTGAACCACCATCTCCCCTTCAACAAGTTCAACACCTTCCCCCTCTTCTTCTTTGCCCTTGTCCTCTGGGGGAGCCAATTCAGCTACAGGCTCTCCCATAGGGCCCGCGTCCTCTATAGCCAGGGGTACCGCCTCTGGGCCCTCAAAGTCTGACCCCTGAGGATGTTCTATCTCCACATCCCCTACAGCTACATCACCTATGGCAGCAACTTCCTACTGCTCGGGTGGTCCCTCTTCAGTCCCTGGGACACCAGCCTCTTCTATGACCACAAGCTCTACTGGGGTTTCCCTTTCCTCGGTAGGCACAGCAACTTCCTGAACTCTAGAGGCCCTCTTCACCTCACCGCCTCATTAAGGCTGGCCTCATCAGCCCCGTTCACCTCCATTGGGACTGGGCCCTCCCCTTCGCCCACATACGTCACTTCCTGGTCTGAAGCAATTTTGATCGGGGCAGTGGAATCTGAGGCACCGGCCTGAGTTAGAAGAAGGTTTAGGTGAAAAATAAGGCAAATCCTCAAGTGCATACCCCTTACTGGTGATCTGCCACCAAAGTTCGTGGGCCTTAGTTGCTCGCACTCTTTCACTTAAATATGGCAGCACGTACTTGTTGACCTTTGTAAACTCCAAGCATGTTGCCCAAGTTGTGCGAATGTGCCTCAAGAGCCGAGTGTCACGATGGGTCCCCAGCTGGTCCTTTTTCCTACGGCTGGCTTTGCTATGCTGCTTCTCAAAGAACATCGTGAATCGACACCCTTGGTCTGGCCTATGCTGTAGGGCAAATCGATGAGGGAAATACCCCTCAAGATTGGCACTGTGAATGGTATGGTAAGGTAGTACCCTGCCTCTCACACTCAACATGTAAAACAACTCCTTACCCATCCAGGCTCTTGCCCAGCTCATCGAAAAAAGCACGATCTGTGAGGTTCCTGATCGGGAATGCGGGCCTACTCATATGAAGGTGGTCATTGAAGAACAGGCTACATGCATGACCTGGAGTATGGAAGATTGCTTTCTGCCCAGCGATCCTCAAGAGAAATGGACACATTGTTTCATCCAGCACCCTATTTCTGAGGTAGGTGATGGAGAAATAAGCCCCAAGCCAGCCATACACATAGTGGATGGGGAGAGGTGTCTTGAAATCCCTAGGGAAGGCTTCACCGTCCACTATGTCATTCTCTCCTTCATCACCCTGGTAGATTTTCCCCTTGGACTTAGCTCTCAAACCATAATAGATGCTGCATAAGACCGACTGTGCAAGCACGTACTCTAGCCCCCCCGCCATGTCACATGTTACATAGAAAGAGCCTGGATGAATGAAATCTACTTCACCGGGGAGAGAGAACTTGCACAAGAAGAGCATCAGGTACACCGCCAGAAAGATGTGATCGTTCCCTCTATGCAGCTCAAGTACTGGAGGGGCTCCCTCCATGGATGCCTTCCTCTTCCTTCTCGAGCTTGGACTAGCCTCATCACCACAGTCTCCATAGAAGAATGCCACCCATTGGGTGAAGGAGATGCATCCCTTCTCCTGAACAACTCTTGCAATCTAGCTGACAGGTCTTCTTTCCTGACTCGTTCACCTCAAAAAATGACCGAGTTTTGGGGCACGAACTCATCATGCATTGCACCGATTAGCAGGAGCCCACCAATGAAGTACAAGTCTAGTAGAGACATCCCTGCTTGCCCATGACTAAGCAGCCATGTATTATTGACATGGCTCCAAGTTTCCAATAACACCTTGACCGTGTTTGAACAACGGTCATAGTATCCCACTGAGCACTGAATGACGACTAGCAGGGAAGCACGATTCAAAGTGTCCCTGTATGGACTTAATACCCTTACAGTCTAAGAAGAGTACCCTTTCAGGCACTGGTGCTCCCCTTGTACTCAGAGGCTAGCAGAGGACCATTTTAGGCCTGGGGTCTTCACCATTCTTTAAAAATCCCCGCCTGAGGCTATATTTCTGTGCAAGCAGTGGAGGAGGCCTACCCCTTCTTTTGTTCTTACTTTCCCATCGTCATCTTCTCTAACCTTAAAGTGAAAAGGGTCACTAGCAAAGGTGACTCTCAAAAGTCACCATGGTTCACACAAAGCCTTGATGAGCCAGATTGGCTCACCCCTCATCAAGCTTTCGTCAGTGAATTCATTAGTGCCAAGCTCTCCTACTCGTGTGAGGTTCTTCACATCAGGAATGGTGTTTGAAGGTTGGGCCATGAAGCTAGGACAAAGACTTCACTTTCGCGCGCAAGTCACTAAGGGGCAACCTTATCATTGTGCGTGGAAGGCAAGGTTATCGTTAGCTGCGTAACGCTTCCACAAAAATACTAAGGCATGGCGCCGGCTGCATTCACAAAGGCGTATCGCTGGCTGGTCACTTAAGGCGTAACACTGACCACTCTTATGAAGACTATCACCGTCTGCCCGCTGAGATAGTATCGCCATGCGCAAAAGGTAGAGCTATTACCATCTCACGAGTAAGGGGCTATCGCCGTCTCATAACTAAGGGGCTATCGCCATCTCACGACTAAGGGGCTATCGTCGTCTCACGATCAAGGGGCTATCACCGTCTGCCGAAGTAAATCAGAAGCATCGCACAAAGACCAAGACGAAGCGTGGGGTAACACCGTCTGCGTCGAACACCTGCACTCCAGTTGCTTGCATATGTCACACGTACGACACACCACATCCCTCAAAATTTGAGCACACCGCTTGACACTCGCGTTTGTCCTGTCACCATGCGTGCGGAGGGTGACCATTCGTCGTCCCACGGCCCTTCACCTCCCCAACCGTTACAGCTTTGCGACTCCTTGGGTTCTCACCAGCATTCCCTCTCTTCCACTAGTGGATGAAGCTAACAAAAAGCCACCAAAATACTTGAAAAAGCTCCCCTGTGACCCTGCGGGTTTCCCTTCCCCTTCCTTCGTAGTCCTCAACTCGTCGAAATTTCACTGTGTTTCCGGTGAGCTCACTGCAGCTCCTCCTTCTTCTCTCTTGATAACCAAAAGACTGTCAGAATCCCCTGACCTCTCTACAACCTTGCCGGCAACCATGGAACTACCAAAAAATCATCGCAACTCTGACAGAGTACCATTGCAACCCTCGCAGTTTCACCAGAATCTCGATGAAAGCCCTGGAAAACTCACTGTTTCGTACTCAGAAGGTCCCAAGCACTCTCTGAAAAATTTTGCAAAGCATGTTGCGAAGGTTCGCGGCCTGCTCAAGTTCGTCGAAAATCTCCTGAACGCCTGTATACTGCAAGTTTTGGTCGGAAGCTCTTGTCGGAGGTCTCTTAACGGAAGCTCTGGCTCTCTGAAACTCACTTCATTGTTTTACCTTTCAATAAAATAGTAAAATCGGGTTTTACCCCTTTTTATACTTAGCAGTGCCATAAAGTGCCCCTCACAAGTTCAAAATGATGCCCCAGTCCATGTCCTCAGACGGTTATAGATCCAGGCCGGAGCGGGTCCAGCTCAAGGCCTGAATATGAATTGCAGCTGCCTGTGCCTCATGAACCTGCTCCCATTTGTTGCTATCGTTATGCCTTACGCCATGCGTCCTTCAGAAGCTATCGCCGTGAGCTTCACAAAGGGCTATCACCGTGTGCTTCACCAAAGGTTATCACCGCGCGCTTCACCAGAGGTTATCACTGCGCGTTTCACCAAGGTTATCGCCGCACGGTTCACAAAGTGTTATCATCGCGCACCTCACCAAAGGCTTAAATTTCTTGCACCACACCATATACATTTCCTATGCTCGCGTCGTGCACATTCTATAGCACTGCCAACTATGGATTTTTCCGACTTTCGCAAGATCGTGACCTGTCATCCCCATAAGCAGGCCACCACTTTGCATCCTTAAGAAGTCAAGGCTCCAGTGACGGCCCTGTTCCCCATGGAGTTACATTCCCTACCCAATTAAATAGTCTATGTGCACGACCCTAAACTGCATGGTCCAAACTATATGACCTTAAACTGTAGCAGGTCTAGTCACACGACCTTAAACTGAACAATCCTTGATGCATGACTCTAAACTGCATAACCATGGTCCAGCTATATAACCTTAAACTATGGTGCACGTTCTAGCCGCATGACGTTAAAATGCTTAGCACCATGGTCCAAACTATATGACTTTAAACTGTAGCGGAGGTTTAGTTGCATGACCTTAAATGCACAGTCCTCATTGTATGACTCTAAACTACATAACCATGGTCCAGCGGTATGACCTTAAACTGTAGTGCACGTCCTGACCGCATGACATTAAAAGGCTTAGCACTATGGTCCAAACTCTATGACCTTAAACTGTAGCGGAGGTCTAGCTGCACGACCTTAAACTGCATGGTCCTAAATGTAGGACTTTAAACTACATAGCCATGGTCCAAGCGAGAAGACCTTAAAACTGTAGTGCACGTCCCTGTAGCAAGACGTTAAAATGTCATTACAAATAGTCCATGCTCATAACTTTAATCTGTGAAATGAACGCACCTCCCTCATCCTCAGTAGGAGTCAGATCCGTATAGCGGCCCATTATCCCTAGTGGAGTTAGGGTCATTCTTATCTCTTCAATTCCCAGTGGGGTTGCATCTGTGCTCCGATCTGTCATTCTCAGCAGAGTTACATGCATACTATTGCTCATTATCCCCATGGAGTCATGCTTACCCCTTCAATCCCCTTGGGTCATTCCCGCACCAAGCCATCCTATCCTTAGGAGTTGGGTTACTTTCCCATGAGCCATGGCATTACATCTTTCACCTTAGGGAGTCATACTTGTCCCCTAATCCCCAGTGAAGTCTGCCTCTCCATCTAAACCTCCTACTGGTTTTAACCATTTTTATCCCCAAGAGAGTCGAATTGCTATCCACAGACCTATTCCCTATGGAGCTTCACCTACATGGCAACTCACCTAAATGGTTTAGGTGCGCGACCCTAAACTGCATGGTCCAAACTATATGACCTTAAACTGTAGTGGAGGTCTAGTTACACGACCTTAAACTGTATAACCACGGTCCAAGCTATATGACCTTAAACCATAGTGCACGTCCTGACTGCATGACGATTAAACTGTTTTGCACAGGTCTCGGAGGCATGACCTTAAACTTGCCCCCACATACGCGCACACGTCCTTTTACGTGCATTTTCATGTACGTTTTCCCTAACCAACCCATTCGTGTGTGTGCACCACCTTCATTGCTTCCTCAATGAATCCATTCACTTTGTCATTGCTATTCATCATTCCCCAGTGAGTCTCACCCATGCTCACAAAATGGAGAACCATTCTACTATCCATACTCATCGTAAGTTAGTGGGTCAGCACTTTTCATCTTCCATTCATACATCTTCCAATTTTCATAGGTAGCCTCATGCCATCTTTCCAAAGTGAGTCGAAACTCACTCCATGGCCTCTACAGACTGTCATCCATCCCCACCATGGTCCAGCTATATGACCCTAAATTATAGTGCACGTCCTAGCCGCATGACGTTAAAAGGCTTTGCACAGGTCCCTAAGGCATGACCTTAAACATGCCTTCATAAAAAAAAGAAGAGACAATAACGGGCATGGTGTATGCTTAGATAAGGGAACGCCATGAGTAAAAGTGACGAACATGCATGGTCATGAAACCATGAGTAAAAGAGTTCCGTGAAAAACAAAATCTCGACTACGGTGAAAACCCAAAAGGGCACTGTGAGCAAAACTCGATGAAAAGGGTGGACATGGCCGCAAGGTCATGGGTAAAAGTGCCCGAAAATAAAGGAGGCTGGTGAAAACCGTCTTTACGGTGCCACTTCGCCAGTTCAAGTGAAAACTCTCAAAGGGCGCTTGAATTTATAAAGTAGGTTGACTCAACATCACAGCTTCAGCCATCATACAATTTCTAAAACAAGCATAATTCAAGCATAACTCTAGCTAACGAGGTTCACACAAAATCCTCAGTTGTTACGATCTAATCAACAACACAAGATGGCTCACCCGGGTGTGAGAGCCTCACAAGATCTCCTAAACACCAAAAGCAAAAAGAGTCCTTGAGGGTACGGGCGACAAACAATGGATCCCTCAAAATAAAAAAGAGTCCTTGAGGGTGAGGACGAAGACTAAAAGATCCCTCCAAAATGCTATGGACCCCCACGAAGGTAAGAAATTGACAAAGCCAGGGTGAACCTGCCAGAGACTTCAGGGTGATGCCTTGTCAAAACTCCTCCCTAGTTGACAAGCCAAACTTTCGGGACAGGCCACCAAAAAGTCCCCGACTGGACCCCACAGAGGTACCTTGATTATCAAAAGAAAACCTGTTGTAGCAGAAAACAACGCATCAAAGGCTCATAGCACTTGGTCGCCAGATAGGTATGATTCTGACCAGCGAGGTCCACACAAAAGCCTCAACGGTCAGAATCTCAAATAGTGACTTGAGGGTGAGGACCACGACAAGATCCCTTAAAGTATCTTCTCCCCTTAAAGTCTCCATGGATGGACCTGTACATTACATCCAAACGTCTGAGCATCCTAGTTACAGCATTGTGTGGATCTCCTCAGCGTTCATGTGGTCCTGTGGCTATGAAGAAAAAAGACAGAGGAAATTTTCTAAATTTTTTCCTTCTCGCTTTCCTCAAAGCACAAAATTTCATGGGGCATGCTGTTTGAGGACATCTTTCAGCACCATGGGTCCCCGATGAGGAATAAAATAGAGAAGCCAATTAATAAATGCTTGACAAAGAGTGAAAATTTTGACAATCTTATAATTGTCCCTAAATGGGTCAAGATCTTCATAAGGACTCTAAAAAGTCTCCTACCAAGTTTCGTCTCATTCCGATATGTCTAAGGCAGTGCATACTGAGAAACTATTTCGGTAGAATTAGTCTCTAGCACCCTGAAATGGACGCCGTAACTAGAACTATATTTTTGGTGTGTCAAAATGTTGTAGTACCACTGCCATTAGATCAGACACGATTAAAAACCCCCAGGGGTCAAATTTCAGCTTAACTGGACACTCTAGGAAGAAGTTACGGGTAAAAGATCAAAATAAGAGGAGCTGCACACTATTCCCGTGTGGCCACCCTGCAAGTAATCACCATTAAAGGGGCAGTCACAAACAATGAATTTCAAAGCTCATTTCTCACTTGTCTAAGGTCAAATCACCCTCAAATTTTGTGAGCGTGTTCGTGTCGTCAAGAAGAGTGTTTCGATATGTGGCACGCCTCGTGACAACGCCTGAGTGTGAAGAAACGCTAGAGAAAAGTAGATGATCCATGAAAAAAGTTGTAGGAAAATCAATATCGACACGCCTCTCTCTCAAGCAGCTAAATCACGAAGCTCGCGAGCCTGATCGACGTGAAACCAGTTGCATCGCACTCGTAAGGCCCATAGCTATCACTGATCAGAACCCTCGGCATGATGAACGGTCGTATTTCGCACATGAAACCAATGAAGTGACTACAAATTTCATCGTTGGAATTCCAGATTTTGGCTAAAACTCCAAAGTTGCAAAATCCTCTACGGACACGAAATCGAGTTGCATTTATTACCATGCCATTGTGACGACATGCTCAGTGTGATCCAGTGTAGAAATCACTAAAAAACATCAAGGAACGAGCACACTACCAATCCAAAGTTTGTAAGATTCATCCAAATTTCAAGTCGCATGATCGTAGCTTAAAAACAACATCCATGGCTTGAAGTTGGTATCAAATCGATCGTCATGCCAGACCATACAAGAAAACAATCATATTTCGGACAAACGGGCTTTAGAGCAACCATGGATCACCCATGAAATATCACGCCCTTCTAGGGTAGCAACAGGGACTGTTATGAAAATTTTCCAATTATTAGGAAGGGGCAAATCAGTTATATTTCACCCTATTTTCTTATTTTATTTAATTCAATTAAATCTTAATTTTCAGCAATTAGGTTTAATTTTGATCAATCCATCCATGTTTGGGCAAAACTATATATATATCACGTACTATCATTGTACATAGACCGAACTTTTGCTTAATAAAATTGCCATCTCTTTTCATTGTTGGGTCAAGTTTTGAGAGAGACACGAAGGAGAGAGAAACGTTTTGGTCAATACCCTTGGGCTTAAGGTAAATCCCTTTCTCTCTCTTCTCTTTTTCCTCTCTTCTTCTCCTCTCTGTTTTTCTCTTTCTCCTCCTTCGTTTGAGTTTTTCTCAGAGGCCATGCACGGTAGTGGCAGTGTCGTGCACGCCTCTTTCTTTCTTCCCCCTCCTGTGGTTGCATACGTTGTGCATGGCGATGCCAGCGCCATGTGCAAGCTTCTTTCTTCCTCTCGTCATTCGTCTCTATCTCTCAATAAGGTTCGCAAACGGCACTGCTTATTGTTGTCTGTAGGCATATCCTTGGTGTCTCGTGTAAGCGCAAACGGTGATGCCTATTGCCACCTGCAAGGGTCTCACCCTGTTCTTCGCTTATCGTTGACGGCGATGCCAATCGCTACCCACGAAGGGTCATCGTCCGTAGGCTTCTCTTGCATTCCATGCCTATAGTCGTGCGCTTCAAGAAAAACTATCTCCGTGCGCTTAACTAGAAGCTATCGTCTCCCGCAAGGGATGTGCTGCCTTCTTGTGTTGCCAACGGCGATGCCTATTGCCGTCTGCAGGCTTCTCTTGCATCCCATACCTAGAGTCATGCACTTCACAAGAAATTTTCGCCGTGTGCGTCACTAGAAGCTATCACTACCCGCAAAGGATGTGTTGCCAATGGTGATGCCTATCGCCGCTTGAGGAGGGATGTGTTGCCTTCTCGTGTTGGCAACGGTGATGCCTAACGCCGTCAGAAGTTCGCTACCTGTCCCTTTCACCGTGGCAGCCCAGGGTCGTGACATTGTTACTCCACGGCTGTGGGTGGCAATGCTTAATGTTGTCGGGACCCTCCCTCTTCACTGTCTCACCCCTTCTTTACTTCTATTTTCTCATTATTCTCGCTTGACTGAAGGGTAGATTTAGTCTAGCACTGTCATAGCGATCTGGTTGTCGAGCAGTATTTCCGTCATGCTGGTCCTGAGTACCATGCCCGTCTTATTACCATACCAACTTAGGATAGTCATATCGGCCTTGGATTTAAGTAATATTGTCGTCATGCTGGTCTGAGTTATCGTGCCCGTCTTGCAACCCCTCTGAGTCGGTCATTGTACTGGTCCAGCTATCATTCTAGTCTCGTCCCTTGGTTGAACCCTCTTCTCTTTTCTTTCTTTATTCAAACTCTCTCCTTCATCAACCTAACTTCTTATGAATGTGCATTGCCCTAAGACAAGGGTGTGTCCTTCGGCTCACTTGTCTTGCAAGTCAACCATGGTAGTGTTGTCTAGAAAACAAAGAGATTGCAGGTCAGGGGAGGCGATTTCGAACTAGCTGAAGCATTTGGGGGGCTTTCTGTCATGATCTAAGGGAGTGCCCGTGTGTGTCAGCTTGAGTAAGTCATGGACCCAGGTGACGTTGGTCCCCACCTCACGTTCAAAGTTCCTCTCTCACCAATTGGACACCTGCCCTTGTTCTGTGAACGAGGTTCTTGAGAGAGCGAAGTCAAGTCCCGGGTCTTCTGAACCTGAGATGATCACCCGATCACCTAGATCTAGGGAGGCGATATCGAGGCACCTAGCCAGTCGATGCTTTCTCTTTTGTGGTCTCAGTGGGCTCCAGATTAGCCACCTCCGCAGCAACCAAAGCGTAACACTCCACCATCTTTTGATCTTCGATGGTCAGAATAACTACTGTTAGAGGGAGTTCAAAGGAAAAGCCTATACCATCCATCATGACTTCATACTTACCATTCTCCTCATCAGCATCACGAACTTGAGAATGTTGACCACCCACACCTGCCTCAACAACATCAAGAGCAAAACCAAAATGACCCACAGATCCATCAATCTCACCCATCTTGTCGTCCATAAGACCACCACCATCACCACCTTCAAAGCCATCAGCAACTCCATGCGGAGCCTGGGCCACTTCCCCCACAGCAAGCCCCATCAGCAACTCCATGAGGAGAATGGGCCACTTCCCCCATCGCATGTGGCAATACCCCATCATGTGCTTAAGGAAGAAACAACACTTCTTCCTAATTTATCATGTGGAGATGTTGAGCCTCTACCAAAGCAAGCACATTCCCTGTAGGAGCATGAGGCCCCACACTCACCAACTCCATCGGTTCAACCTCAACAAGGTATTCAAATTCCTCCTCCGCATGATCTTGGTCAACCAACAATAAAGGATTGATAGGCTCTCTCACCACCAGATTTGGCATGGCATTCTTCTTAATAGCCTGACGGAAGGGAAGGATCCTCATCTTTGAGTGAACAAGAGCGAGATACAACAACTAGAACACCGAGGCAGCATTAGTTCCCAAAGTGCTTGCTGAAGAATATGAAGAAAAGCTAGCCCTATCTCTCTTATCTATTTTTCCTGCAAAACCATCAAGAAAAGACCGCATATCCCCCACAAGATCTTCCGTATCAATAAGATCAACCATCTTAGGGGCTTTCCTTGGCACACAAGCTAGGGATCCCTGCAAATCAGTCTTTTCTAAAGTAAGGCAATTAACACATGGCGTGAAGTCCCTAATCTCAAAAACCTCATCCACCCTCAAAAGAAAAAGACAGTGATAAGTCTAAAATAGGTAACTTACCTGTAGCCTTAAAATCATGAGGGGGGGCATAAATAGTCAAAATTATCTGGAGGAAAGAGGCCCACCTGTACTCATATCTTTTTGAATTTCAAATTAACTTGCCCCCTCAGTGTGCCACACGTCCTCTTATCCGATCCAAAGAGGGGTCGTTTCCTATTACTGTGAATCTAAGGTTCTAGTGTTGTTCCATGGGAGACCTTCTCCTTCCTATGTCTAACAAGAATCCAATCATCCCCATGTTGTTTCTGTTCCAACACCAAGACAATATCTTGTCTACCCTCATCGGAATCATGCTCTTTAATAGAAGTTTCAATAAAGAAACTGTCATGCCCCACCGGCAACTGAATCCTTTTTGGAAAGGAGACATCTACTAGCTGCCACAACTTAATACGAACAAAATCAAGTGACCTCTTTCCAAGAAAATCCCAATCAATGTCACAATAAACACCACAAGTATTAGCCAACCTTTGGAAAACAACAAACATCCAAGCACGTAATGGGATACCCCAAACCTGACTCAAACACAAGCGTTTTGTGAAAGAGAACCATGAGCTGAACAACTCCAGCCATTAAGAGATAAATGCTTTCCACGAATTCTAACAAATCTCAATTGAGCGAGCACAAAGCTAGCGTCATCCGCATATTTAAGGAAAAAGACAACCTTATTTTCTCTTAGAGGTCGAACCTTCGGGAGATAAGACAAACCCCACCTCCTCCTTCCCTATCACTCAAACCAAAAACAACATTAAAAGGGGGCGAGAAGGAACCCACTTCTAACAACATACCTCTAAAGGTGGTATTCTCAACAAATTTACTCTCAAAATAAACTACGAGAAACCTAAAAGCCTCCATTACAAATGAAGGAAACTACATCTCGGCTTTTGGATCAGACTCAATCTCTCTCTCTCTCTCTTTCTCTTTTTCTCTCTTTCTCTCTCTATCTCTCTCTCTCTCAGAAACAAATCTATAGACAATGTTCGACCAATGTGCCAAAAGGTTGAGACATAGAATACCCCTCAACCCTTATTCATTTCTTTAGCTTTAGAGCATATATCTGCACTTGTTTTAGAATGTGCAGAATGGAATACCCATACTCGAAGTTTGAGCAATAATTTTTTACTTCTTTAGATTTATGCCATGGAAGGAAGAGAGGAAAGGTAGCCAAGCCATTCACTTATTTCCTTCTTTTATTTAGATCTAGCAATTGTTGTTCTACAAAATCACATGGATAAGGGCACTATAATAGTCAACCCAGGGTCGACATTTTGAAATAAATATTGCATACATGGTTAGCAAGCATGTTTTAGTGCATCCATAAAGTCCATAGCAGAGATGAAATAGAGTTCTAAAGTATCATTATGCAATAATTTCAACCACAAATGATAATGAATCTTAAATAAGAAATGGAATTCACTTTCCATACAAGACTATTTGAATATAGATGGTTCGGTGCCTCGATCTCACCCTTTAGATCAGGATGATCGAGTGGCATGCGTCTTAGGTTTCAGGGAGACCCGAGACTTTGAGATCGCTCTCTTGGGAACCTCGTTCCAGAACAAAGGTAGGTATTACCAACAGATGAGAGATGAATTTAAGGTGGGTTTGGGACTTACTCGGGCTGAATCGCATGGGTGCCCTCTTAAATCATGACGAAAGTCCCCCTAGTAGTAAAATTGGTTCAAAATTGCCTCCCTTGGCTTGTATTCTCCTGTTTTCTGCAATCACACACATATGGAAAATGTTACAAGATAGGTGGATCAACGGACCTCACCTTGCCTTCGAGTGAACGTACACAAGCGTGCACATTCAAAAAGAAGAAGAGAATAATGTGAGAAGAAATATGGGGGAGAGAAGAATTTGACCAGGCGAGGAGATCAACACAATGACTAAGCTGATAGGTGATTAGCCTGACGGGGTAGTAAAACGGGCTCGGTAACTTAGACCGACTTAATAGAATTACTATTAGACGTCAATACCGATATTGACTAGCTAGACATGACGGTCAGTCTGTCGTGGCAATAAAGCGGGCACAGTAATTCTAACACAACAACATTACGGCTAGACGACAAGACTACAATAGAAGGCTAATCTCGACCACTCTTAATCAAAGGAAAGAATAAAAGAAAGAATGGAGATCATAGAGAAAGAATAAGAAGTAAGATAAGAGAAGAAACAAAGAATAGAAAGAAAGAGAGGAAAAGAAAGAAAGGAGGGGAAAGAGAAGGAAGGTGCAAAGACACAGATGGCAATGAGAGGGGAAGAAGGAAACTAGGCAATATGTCTCCGTCGGCTATTACATGACGAGAGAAGAGAGAGAAAGAAGGAGACACAGGCGGCACTACTCTTCATCGACTGTGTTAAAAGAAGAAGAAAGAGAGGACATAGACGGCGCTAAGCCATTACCGGCTATGTTAGAAGAAGAGGTGAGATAAGACAGAGGCGACACCAAGCATCGCCGGCTGTGTTCGAAGAAGAGGAGAGATAAGACACAGGCGGCGCTGAGCATCGCCGACCGTGTTAGAAGAAGATGAGAGATATGACGCAGGCAGCGCTGTGTATCGCTGGCCATCTTAGAAGAAGAAGAGAGATAAGACATAGACGACGTTGAGTATCGCCGGCTGTGTTTAGATAAAGAAGAGAGGAAATAGATGGCGCTACGTATTGCCGGCTGTGTTTAGACAAATAAGAGAAAGAGGACACCGACGACCCTAAGCATCGCCGACTGTTTTAAGAAGAGAGTAGAGAGAGGACACAAATGACACTAAGGATCGCCTACAGTGTTAAGAAGAGAGGAAAGAGACGACATAGGTGGTGCTGAACTTCACCGGTTGTGTTAGATAAAGAAAAGAGAGGACACAGACGGTGCTAAGCATCACCGACTGTGTTAAGAAGAGAGGAGAGATAAGATAGAGGTGCGAAGAAGAGAGAGAAAAAGAGAGAGATGAGAAGAAGAGAGAGAAAAAGAGGGGAGGAGAGAGAAAGAGGGGAGAAGAGAGAAAGAGGGAAGGAGAGAGAAAGTTACCTTATTGAGGGGTATCGACCCTTTTTTCTCTCTCTCCAAGACGCACCCACGAAGTGAAGCAAAAATCAAAACTTATTGATTGATTCAAGAAATGAACAGAAGGCCCTTTTATAGTGAAGCTTTGTATGTTTATATAGGGCCTAAACATAGGTGGATGCTAAAAAACTACTTAAAATTGAAAATAATTATAATTTAATTGAATTAAAAGAAATTTTAAAAATGGGTGTAAAAGGATTGTTTTACCCCTGCCAAACAATGTGTGGAATTTCAGAACAGTCCTTATTACTGCCCGAGAACTTACGTGATCTTCCATGACTGATATGAGGTTGTTCTGATGCCGGTTTGATCAAAATATAATTTTTTTCTTATAGGACTAGGCTTAGGGATCGATTTGATACCAAATTCGAGCCATGAATCATGTCTTTAAGCCATGATCATGAGACTTGAATTTTGGATGAATCTTGAAAATCTTTAGATAGATGGTGCGCTCGTTCCTTGATGTTTTTCTTTGTTTCTTCATTGAATCAAACTGAGCATGTAGTCATGTTCACGTTGCAACAAGTGCGGCTCAATTTTGTGTCGGGATGAAGATTTTGTTGCCTTGAGTTTTTTACCGGAATCTTGAAATCGGGGGTCCAGAATTCACAGCAGCTTCGACGCCTTTTTGTGTGAAGTCCAGCCTTTCATCATATGGGACGTTCGGACCAAAGATAGCCACGGACCTTACACACATAATGCAATCGGATTTCTGTCTATCGGGTACGCGAGCACCACGATTTGGCTGCTCGATTGAGGTGTGCTGCTGCTGAATTTTTTGTAATTTTCTTCACGGATCAACAACTTCTTTCTAGTTTTTCTCCATGCTCGAGCATCGTCACGGGGCGTACCATATATCAAAATGCTTGTCTTGACGAGATGAACTTGCTCACCAAAGAATGTGATTCAACTCGGATCGAGCGAGATATAGGCCCCGAATGTCATTGCCCATGACTGTGAAAATAACCACTTTTAATGGTGCTTTAGTGAAAGGTGGCCAACGGGAATAGTCTGCGGCCTATCCCTTTTTGGTATTTTACCCAAAACTTTGTTCTGGAGTACTGGATTAAGCAGAAACTTCACCCATAGTGGTTTTCAACCATACAAGATCTAATGGTGGTGGTCCAATTGCAATTTTATGTACCATGTAGCTCTAGTTATGGGGTCCATTTCAGGGTGCAAGACGTCGATTTTACTGAAATTTTTTCTTTGTGTCCACAGTTTTACATGCTTTATTGACCTGCTTCTACTTTATTTCGCTTCAGAGACCAAGGTGCTGAAAAATGCATTCAAACAACTTGTCATGCCAAATGTTGTGGTTTGAGAGAAGTGAGAAGGATGACATTCGAAAAATTTCCTACGGCTTTATTACTTTTTTTCTTCCTAGCCAAAGGACAACATGAACGCCGAGGAGATTCACGGAATGGTGCAACTAGGATGCTCAGATGTTGGGATGCATTGTTTGCAGGTCCGTCCATGGAGACTTTAGGGGGAGACGAGACTTTTTTGTGGGATCTTATCGAAGTCCTCATCCTCATGTGGACTATTTACGATTATGAAGTTGAGGATTTTGTACGGACCTCGTTAGTCAAAATCAGGCCCATTTAGCAACTTAGGGACATGTCGAAGGGCATTGTTTCCATTTGGTCTGGGTTTCTTTGTCTTGGATAGACAACAAAAGAGCCTTTAGTCGGTGCTCATCTACATCGTGCACCAGTTGTTCCTTGACGAGTAGGGTACCTCAATTTATCGAGGTGACCAGCTTTGGGCTACCCACTGTTAACAGGTCGTTACATAGCAGGTCCAAATTCATGGCTGACTTAGCCTTCCTGGGGCGTCTTTTGGTTTATCGAAATGATTTCTTTGATGGTTTACTGAAGAACCTTTGGTTGATGGTCTAGTCGGGGGCATTTTGTTAGCCGATCCCAAACGTTTGGGCATGTCGATTAGAGGGAATTGTGGCGAGGCAGATTCACCCTGGCAAGAGGGAATTGTGGTCTGGAAGATTCGCCTTCTTTGTCAATTTCTTGCCTTCGTAGTGGTCTTTAGGATTTTTAAAGTGTGTTTTGACCTCGTGGGAACAATATTCTTCCTCAAGAGACTTATCTTGCTGTCTGGGTGAGTATTCTGTCTTTCAAGTCCTTTTTGGGAATAGACTCACGTTATTGGAATCTTTTCCTTGAAGCTCGTATTTTTTGGGTCCTGGTATAGTGACACCAAGGATTTTTTTTTTTTATAGGTGGGCTGAAGCCACTTGTTGAGGCAAGTCCTACATCAACTTGTTTATTGGTTCAAGTGTCCTTTGTGGATTTTCATTTGAATTTGGGAAGCAGTGCCATAGAAATGGTTTTCACCAACTTCCTTTTTATTTGGGGTTGTTTTACCACTCTTTATTCTTCATTTTTACTAACGATACCCTTTTGAGCTTTTACCATGCTCGGGTTTTTATTCACGGAACTCTTTTACTCGTGGTTTCGTGACCATGTCAGACAGTCATTTTTGCTCATGACGTTCCCTTAAACAGTTATACACGATGCCCATTATTATTATTTTTTGTGAAGGCCTTTTTAAGGTTATGCTTTCGGGACCTGCGCGAAGCCTTTTAATGTCATGTGGCCAAGACGTGCACTACAGTTTAAGGTCATACAACTGAACCGTCGTGGAGATGGATAGTAGTCTGTAGAGGCCATGAAATGATTATGGTATTGGTTTTAGCTCACTTTTGGGGAGATGGCATGAGGCAACCTATGACAGATGGATGATGTATGAAAGGTGGGTGACAAATGATGACCCACTAGCTTATGACGAGTATAGGTGGCGAGATGATTCACCATTTTGTGAGCGCAGGTGAGACTCACTGGGGAATGATAGAGAATGATGAAATGAATGGACTCATTGGGAAGGTATTGAAGGTGGTGCATGCACATGAACACGTCGGCTAGGGAAGACGTGCATGTAAAAGGTGTGCATGCATATGTGGGGGCCAGTTTATTGTTACACCTCTGGAACCTTTGCAAAGCAGTTTATCATCATGCGGCCAGGACATGCACTATGGTTTAGGGTCATACAACTTGGACCGTGGTTATGCAGTTTAAAGTCATGCAATTAGGACCATGCAGCTACAACTCTGCTACAATTTATGGTCATATAGTTTGGACTATGGTGCTGAGCCTTTTAATGTCATGCGGTTAAGAAATGTATTATTGTTTAAAGTCATATAGCTTAGACCGTATGGTTTAGACTCTTGCGGCTTGGATTATGCAGTTTAAGGTCGTGCAACTAGACCTCCGCTACTGTTTATTATCGTATAGTTTGGACCATGCAGTTTAAGGTCGCGCAAATAGACCAAGACTGTATAGTTTAAGGTCATGCAAAACAGACCATTTTGTGGGTCACCATGTTGGTGATGCTCCATGGGGAATAGGTCTGTGGATAACAATCTGACCCCCTGGGGATAAAATGGTTGATGCTGTACACAAGCAGAGAGCTTTTTGGATGGAGATGGTAGCCCTACGAGGAGTGGCAAACTTTGTTGGGGATTAGGAGGGCAAGTGTGACTCCCTAGGGATAAAATGATTGAAGCCAATAAGAGACTCAGGTGGGAAGGCATACTTCATTGGGGAAAACGAGACAAATGTGGGTCTTTTACATCCTTGAGGACTGAATAACTAGGTGTGAGGCAGACCCATTGGGGCTTATAAACTGCAGTACGAGTATGACTCTCCTACTGAGGATGAGGAGTCATGACCTGAGTTTGAATGACATGGGTTCCGCTTTGCTGGGGATAACAGGTCACATTCAATGTGCAACTTCACTGAGGATAACAGAAATAGGACACACATGGCTTCGGCCTGGAGTATGCGACAATAGACTGTTTGAAACATAGCCAGCACCAGGTGCAGCGACCATCATTCCTTGAACATTCAGCCGATGCTGGGTTTGTTCAAAACACAGCCAGCGCTAGGAACGACCAACACTGTTTCTTGAACACAGCCAGCAATGAGGACAGCCCGTTATATCTCTTGAGCACAGCCAACACTATGTCATTGAGAACGCAAGCTGTGATGCAGTTACTGAGGACACAGCCGGTGCTAGGGTTACTAAGGATGCAGCGGGCGCTAGGGTCACAAAAACACAGACGGTGCTTAGTCTTTTTCGATGACATAGCTGGCACTGGGTGTGGGTTAGTGTTTGGGCTTCGACCCAGTCCTGGCCTCTGTTGGATTGGGATTTTATATTTGGCGATAAGATTTGTCTCGGGCCTCGAGTCAAAGCCCAAGCCGGCCCATCGTCAGTTGGCCTTCTAGGACGCGGCTGGGATTCCAAATTTATGAGGGGCATTTGAGAATAGTGTTGGCTATATAAAGGGCTAAAATGCCATTTTCACTTTTCTCACCTGTGGGTAAAAAAAACATTTTAAGGCAAAAAGTTTAAACAACGAGAGGGAGGTCTCGAGCAGGAGCTTTGGTGAGCACTCAAGAGATTTCAGCAAGGTTTGGCCGGAGTATGCGGGGACGTAGGGAGGAGGTTTCGGTTGCAAGAAGAGGGCACCGGCAGGGAGAACAGGGCCTTTTACAAGGGAAGGGAACTTTATCGGCAAAGGTACGGGGAAAAAGAAGGGTTTTACCGGGGTCTGCCAAAATTTTGGTAGTGAACTTTTGAGAATTCTAGGGACAAGGAAAAGGGCGGGAGACTGGAACAGTGCCCGAGCTTTTCCACTGCTTCGTGACAGTTTTTCGGCAAGTGCGCGTGGTTTTCCCTGTAACTTGGGGGAAGTTACCGAGGTTTTTTGGTAGGTGCATGTGGTTTTCTGGTAACTTAGGGGAAGTTGTAGAGGTTTTTCGGCAGTGGTAGGGGAGTTTTGATAAGAAACTGCCGGGTCAGGAGGAGACAAACTGTCGCTGAAGCTGAACGATTGCACTCGAAAGGTGTGCAACCGTCGGGAAGGCGAACAATCGCCATTCACACATGTGAGACGTGTGTTAGGTGGTGTAGCAAGACGTGGCCAGAGTCATTAGGTGGAGTAGCAGGGCTCGAGGTGCCACGCATAGAATCCGCGACACGTGTGAAAGATTTGAACGTAGCCGGTGCTAGACGTTGGCAAAGATAGTCGGCGGTAAGTGTTAGTGAACACAACTGGCACTAAGCATTAGAAAACATAGCTAGCGCTAGGCGTTAACAACGATAGTCGACGGTAGGTGTTAGTGAACACAACCGGCGCTAAGCATCCGAAATCTCAGCCGGCACTATGCCTTTGTAAACATAATCGACGTTAGGCCTCTTTAAATGTAATCAACGCTAGACTTTTGGAAACAAAGTCGATGCTAGACATTCTCAAAGATAGTCGGTGGCAGGTGTTAGTGAACACTGTCGGCACTACGCATTAACAGACACAACCGGCGCTAGGTGTTAGCAAATATAGTTGGCGGCAGGTGTTAGTGAACACAGTCGACGCTAAGCTTCTGAAATCTCAGTCGATGTCAGGCTTCTGTAAACGTAATCGGTGCTAGGCTTCTAGAAACTCAGCTGGCGCTAGATGTTGGCAAAGATAGTCGGCGGCAGTTGTTAGTGAACATAACCGGCGCTAAGCATTAGCAGACACAACTGGCGCTAGGAGTTAGCAAATAGTCAGTGGCAGGTGTTAGTGAACACAACCGACGCTAAGCTTCTGAAATCTCAGTCGGCGCCAGGCTTTTGTAAATGTAATCGGCATTAGGCTTCTGAAAACTCAGCCGGCATTAGGCCATTGATAATACAACCGGGTCTCAGCTATCGAAGGCTTAGCCGACACTTATCCATTGCCTTAACAATTTTAATTTGGGAGTGAATCATTGAGCCCCTTATAATGACTGAGTCTTCTTATCAAATTCCTGACGTAAAGAAGCTTCCAAGGGGAGGAGAGGTCGGTACCCATGAGTTTACCGGTGAGGCTCTATCAAGGGGGGAAGCCCATTTGGCTGACCAAGTCAGTGTTCAGCCTAGAGTGGCCTCTCAGTGTCACTTTCATCACTAACCCCGTTCGTTTTGAAGTCCGCGAGGGCAATGACGAAAACTTCAGTATTGAAGAAGTAGTGGCGCTCCTTCATTATATGCATAGGAACATAGCTTCTAAGGAGAACTTACCCACCCTAGGGAAGCGAATGGCACATGAAAAAGAGCTAATGCGGCCCGAGAAAGGTCTTTGAATGCAGGGGGAGCACTAATATTTGAAGGGATACCCATCCTGGACTGCCAAGGTATTGGTGTCGCATAGAAGCATTCTTGAACATGCTTCTCTGCTAGCAACGGTCCAGTGTTCGGGTAGCTATTATGATCGATGCTCCAATGCTGTCAAAGTACTACTGGAGACATGGAGCCACATTAGCAATACCTGGCTTCTTGGGCATGGGGAAGCATGAATCTCTTTGCTAGATCTTCATTTTATTGGGGGCCTTCCGATGATCGGGGCCATGTATGATGAGTTCGTGCCCCAGAACTCGGTCATCTTTGGTAGTGCTAGCCTGGGAGGAGAAGAGCCACCTGCCAGTCTTTGAAAGATTTTTGAGTTTTACCAATTGGTCCATGGCCAGTCTTGCAATGGTCAGGTAACCTTCACAGAGTGGGTGAAATTCTTTTGTGGGGACTACCTCTAAGGCGCATTGTATGTGGCCTGCGACATGGCAAGAGGGCATGAGTATGCCCTCGCTTAGCCAGTCTTGTGTAATATATATCATGGCTTGGGGGTCATCTCTCGTGGAAAGGCTTACAAAGACAAAGAGGGAGGGAATGGAATTGTAGGAGGAGAGGCATTTCCTGAGGATTTTAAAACTCCATTCCCCATCCATTCCATATATGGGTGGCTAGGGGCATATTTCCCAGACACCTATGTTAGGAACTAGGGCATGGGGGATAAACAATGGCCCTTCTTGATGAGGATTGCTGACCAAAAGGCTATCTTCCATACCTCTGGGGAAGCTCAGAGTTTATTTGGGAATGACTCCCTAAACATGCGTTGGGTCTCATTTCCGGTTGGGAGCTTCACTGATCGTGCTTTCATTGATGAATTGGAGAAGGACCTAGATGATGCTCCAACAACCATTTGGGAACTCATGTTCATCCTGAGCATTAAAGGAGGAGTTCTACCTTATCAGATTCTGTACAGTGCCAGACTAGAAGGGTATTTCCCCCACTACTTCCCCCATCAGCATGGGCTTGATCAGAGCTGCCCCTTCTCCGTGTTTTTGAAAAGCGTCGAGGCAAGGTGAACATGGGGAAAATGGAAGACCTTGGGACTCTCTGCGAGTGCTGGTTGCCAGAACACATATAGACCGCTTGGTCCACAAGTCTAGAAATGACAGAGATCAGCAAGTATGTGTTACCTCACTTCGATAGGAAAGACTGAGGCTTATGCAAACGGGTGGAGAATTACTAGCAAAGGATATTGGGATGCTGATCACCCCTGGAAAGGGGAAAATGGTAACTGGCATCAGGCTTTCATGCATAGGAGACTAGTGGATACTCTTGCTCTTGGCGAGGTTTTTGTCTTGAAATATCCCTATAACTTAGAAATTCCGCTCGAGATAGCGGCCGATGACACCTCGCCAGAATTTCTTATGACAAAGATGAGAACTGAGAGTAGTTTTGATAATCTTAGTTTCATCTTCAAGTGGAATGAGGGCAGAAAGGTCCCAGGTTATGAGGGGCGTCCCATTTAGGACTTGAACGCAGTGATTGAGAGTAGTCCTCATAGTAGGTTGGCTAGAAGCCCTTCTCAGAGAGGGAGTTATGAAGTGGTTGTTCCTCCTCCAGTAGAGGGAAAGAAAAGGAGACGCTCTTCCCTATCGGCACTCGTGCACCGACTCAAGTTAGTGGGCGTGCTCGTAGGAGTAAGGGTGTCAAACTTTCTGTGATCTCAGAACCAGGAGGTAGCTCTTCCTCCTTTTATCATTTTAGCAACTCCCCCAATGTCACCTTCTGCACTTTCTCCACCATCTTCTGTCTCTCCAGAATTTTTTTCTTCTTCTTCAGAGACTGAAGCAAACGACTCCGACGCTTCTGAACCCATTGTTATTGCCTCTGACCGGGAAATGACTCCGGATCTTAGGGAGGCACCTTAAGTTCAAGGGTAGTTCCTGAGTCAGAGCCAGCTCCAATGGAGACTGACAAGGTTGAAGGCCCCGTAGCAACGACTTCAAGAAGGGAATCTGATGCTGATGTGGCCTCTGTGCTTCAGAGGTTTAGTGCCCCGACTGAGGCAGGGATGATGGTTTACGAAGAAGGGCCCATTGTTCATGGCGCCCATGCATGGAAGAGACTACTGCCCCCGAGAGCACAAATCATGAGAGTGAAGGAGTTGAGCTTTTATTGGCCAAGGTTCTAGCTGTTGAGGGTGCAGGCTAGATGGGAGAAACCATGGCTAAGGCTGAATTGGTGATTGGAGAAGGCCAAAGGGAGGAGGCAGTTCCTAAACTTGCCAATGCTGACATGACAATTCAGGAGGGTGAGGAGCAAGGGGAACGAGCTTCCTCAGAACTTGCTGGGACAGAAGTGGAGGCCCCCATAGTAGAAGGTCAAGGAAATGAGACTGGTGTTAAAGAATCCAGGCAGGTTGAGGCTGGGGTGGCTTTTGAGTAAGAGCTACAAGAAGCACTAGACTTTGTCAGCATTTCAGAGGAGCCAGCGGTTCAGATGGCTATCACTTCTACAAGTCCGGTCCTTGAAGCCGGAGTCTCTTCAACAGTAGCAATCCCAACAGCATCATCCAGGCCCATTTTTAGTGGGGTTTCTGGTATGATTGCAAGCATGCTTCGTGCAGACCTTCAGTGATTGATGGAGCTGCCTTTTAATGAGCTAGGCGAGGCTTTGGCCATGCTTAGGGAACTTTCTACCGTGACTACGGTGGTTGGGAGTGCTCCAGAAGTCCTTTCCCATTTGGATGCAATGCTAAATGAGCTGGAGAGCTGGCGATCAGAAATACTGCATCATGAGGCGGAGACTATTAGGTTAGCCTCCTTAGAGGAGTCCATCTTGCGTCATTGCGAGGAGATAGATTCAAGGAATGGGAAGAAGGCCACTGTCACTGGCTGTCAGCAGGATCTCAAGAGGGAGACGCAAGGTAGCTATACAAGGATGATTGAGATAAGAGAAGCGACGCGAATATTAAGGTAGGAATTCACTGGTCTTGAGACAGAGAAGATTCAGAGGAGAGCTATGGAGGCCTCTTTGGTTGCAGATTTATCCGAACTCACTCGGACCATTGAGTTCGAAACTATGGCGATAGAGGAGGAGACTCAAATGGTGTTTGATCTGAAGGAGCATGTCCAAGGCACCACGACATGCAGCGCAGAAATCAATAAGGTAATTGATCATTTTTTAAAATGTCTTTTCTTTTACAAGCACCTGTAAAAAGTTTGTACACATGAATAAGATGCTTCTTTTTCTTTTTTGACTGACTTCGCTGCATGATTTCATTCTCCTCCTACTTTGTTGCACCTCATGTGATTTTTTTTTGATTGAGTACCTCTCGACATATTTATTGTCTCCAAGGGTTAATATCCTAGGACTTACTTTGTCTCATGAAGGGCTGTCGTGGCTTGGATAGCTTTGAAATGGGGAGTCATTGCTTTTTCTCCTCTTACTGTTTGATTGGCCAAGGGCTCATAGTTCATTTTCCTCATCATTTGATGAACTTGCTCACTATAGATAGTCCAGTAAGGAGGGGCTTTAGCCTTTATTAGTGGTGCATTCACTTCAAACCCATCATAGCTTTTGGTCTCAAGCATGAACTCCTTGAGATGTTTTGAAGCAATACGCATAACCTCCAATTGGCTCTAGAGACGGCGAACTTCACTTCTTAAGTTTGCTAGGGGATCCTGCTCTTGAGGGGAAGAAGACTGTCCTTTCTCAAACTGCTCTCCTCTCGTCAGACTAGGGAAGAGTAGAATTTGTGGGTGGTCACTGGTCCGAGGAGCATCCTCAATACTTATAGCAACAAGATTTTGAAAGACCTTTCGCGGCGGCTGACGCACCACTTTCGCTTCCAGAGTGCAATGGGGATATGCAACACTTTTTGATGGTCCGGTGTATAGGTGATCTTTGAAGGTGGGAATTCTATCCCCATGACTTGCTCAATCTCATGAATGACCTCCGGTTCATTTTTTGGCCAAGGTGACTCAGAATTGGGGGTAGATGGCGAGGACTCCTCTTTAAGTGAAGACATAGTTTCTTCAGGCATGATCGTGGGGATGCTAGAATCAATAGGGGTTAAAAGGAGAGTTTTTCCTTGCCTTTCTTCCTCTTTGAACGTGCTTACTAATGTTCTGCCCATGTCCTCAACATCTTCATGGGGCGAAGCTCACATCTTTGTTGTAGACTTGTGATCCCCCTCATTCAGCTTCTGAGGCAACGCTCGATCTGTGAAATAATATTTACCATCAGCATAGTGGGTTTCAACTATAGGGAACGGTCTTTTGCCAGCATAGACCGTATGCTGTCTCCCATCTCGACTATACTTAAAGCACTGGTGCAATGTTAATGGAACCACCCCCTAGTCATGGAGCCATGGCCGACCGAGGACAATGTTGTAGGAAGTGTCAGTGTCGATTACATGAAACTGGGCGTAATCGTTTAGCTCATCGATCTTAAAATGAAGGCGAGCCGCGTTAGCTAGCGTCTCGCCTGACTGATTGAATCCTTGAATTGTGACGTGGGTCAGAGTAAGATCTTCGAACCCTAACCTTAATGGAGTAAGGATCCTCCTCAGAATAAGCTTGACAACCGACCCTTCATTTAACATAATTCAGTTGATGGGGCATGTATGTAATTCACCAGTGACAAAGAGAGGGCGATTATGAAACTTTTCTCCCAGCTACAGATCGTCTTCTGAAAATGTTATTAGCATACATCCTTCTAAAATCATCGGGCCCGCTTCAATAGGTTCTACTTCGGTCTCATACACCTCTAGGTTAGAGAGAGCCAGAACCAAAGCCATCTGGTAATCCTTCGAAAGCATAAGGGCGTCATAGATATTGAAGAGAGCTGGAAGCCTGCACAGATGCCCTATCACATCATATTTCACCTTTTCTTGATCAATGCTTTGTGGTCCTAGTCCTTCCACTGATTTGGGTGGTATGTTGGGTTGAGGAACAGGTTTATTTTGGCCCCACGGTTGATTGATTGCATAGCGGGCATGGTTGGGGTGATGGACATTTGAGGCTTTCCAAGCGATTGAGTCAGAAGTATCTTCCGAAATTGGAGAATAGGTGGATTGACTGAGGTATTGGGATTAGGAAGGAGTCCGAGGAGCTGGAGGATAGGCAGAGTGGTATTTGGATTAGGGCGTAGTGGCGAACTAAGAAACTTCAAGGTGCCTAACTTTTGAGGTGGAGGCTGCAGCGTTTTCCTGGATCATAGGCTTATCTGTCCCGTGCTGGGTGATGATCTTGAGATTTGCACCATATGACAAGCCTCTTGATCATGGAGGCTCTACCCTCTTGATTCTCTTAGTCTTTTCTCATAATCAGGCTCAGGGGGCCACTGGGCTTTTTTCGACTTTGTCTTTTTATGCTTCTTTGAAGAAGACGGCTCCGCTTTAGCTTTAACTGCTAGGGCATTAACAACTATTAAGAATCCAACTGCCTGGGTCATGGTCTTTTTCAATCGCTTTTGTTGCGTTCTGCTTATGTTGATTAACTTTCAAATTCTCTGTCTAGAGCTTCGAACTATGGACATTTCAAGGTTGTACCTACAGGAGAGATATAAGAGGAAGGATGAGAAGCAGAACAAGAAGAAGAAGAAGGAGAAGAGTTAGAAAGCAAGGGACTTTTAAGGTCGTTCCCCTCATCAGATCGATCTGGGCAGCTTTTTATGTCATCTGTGGGGTTGGACATGTGCAGGAAGTCTTTTAGGTCTTTCCCTTGCTTAAACCATTGGGGGATTCTTTTAACGTCATCACCCTCATTAGACGTGCTCTTAGGAGAGGATGACTCAGGGACGTCTTCTTGATGATATGGAGAAGGAAGAAGGATCGTGCTAGGGATGAAGTCTAATAAGGTTGGCAATGGGGAAAGTGGTCTGAGAAATTCCTGCTGAACTAGAGGTTGAGCAGACTTGTTTCTCCGGCAAGCATCTCTTGGTGCCCGTCTCCTTCTTGTTTTTTGTGGGGGTCTTTGATTCATCTCACTAGGCTTGTGAACAGCCCTAGCTTGGCGAACTGCTTCCCGTCTGAAGGACTTGAGTCTACATAGCCCATGGTGGACTATCCACGATTGGAAAGTCGAGGGTTTAGCAGAGTCTGAATCATTATTAGGAAGGTCTTGTGCTGGGAGATCCTCTTGCATCAGTGGAGCAGTGGTTTGGGGATCACTTACTGCAACATTGTAAAACTCTTGACATTCCCGCATTTTCTTTGTGAATATATCATGGAAACTGATGCATTTTCATAGGTAGTGACCCCATACTTGGTGATAAGGGCACCAACGGTCCTCAATCCTCTGAGCAAGGCATCGGGGTTGCCTTGCCTGTTTCGGTGTAAAGACCTTCTTGAAGCATTATAACAAAGAAGACGTGAAGGATACCAGAGGCTTCGTCTTCCTCTTGAACGGTTACTTCATGGGAGGCTTCTCCTGCCCCTAATTCCTTCTTTAATTCCTCAAGCTTTATCTGACCCGTCTGAATCAAGGACTCAATGATTTCTTTTAGCGTGAAGCAGTCATCTATAGGATGATTGATCCGTCAATGATAAGCATAATAATTTGCCTGAGTATTGAGTCCAGCTTCCTCAGGGAACTTTGCTTCTGGAAGCTCAATCATATTTTGTTCAAATAATAAATGGACCAATGGAAGGACCCATTCCTTCTCAAAGGGGTAGACTTTTTTCTTATGCCTGGTGAAATAATCATCCCCATTAAGATTTGTCAGCGGGGGTACTCGATTGTACGACTGTTGTTGCTTGACTATCTGAGGAGTTGTCTTTACTGTGCTAACCCCTTTGGAGAGGTCCAAAGTTTGGGAGGGAGCCTTCTTCAGATTAGTGACCGCGATGGCTGCACAGGTCACTCCTTTTTGTTGGTTGCCCCAGGTGTTAGTCCGAGAGCTGCCATTACTCTAGTTGTTCCTCAAGCTTGCAGACGGTTATTGTGACCTGCTGTGGTGACGTGATAGACTTTCTATGCAGATTGATTTAGAAATCAGCTCTGACATGGAAGTCGGATTAGAGGCCTCGATGTGTAGAGCAATTTTAGGTCACATATTCTGTACACAAGTTTGGACTGCTTCCTTCTCCAGCATGGGATTGGGATAGTGAGCAGCTAAATTTCTCCATCTTGATATGAACTGGTCCATGGGTTCATCAAGGTCTTGAGTCAGGGTGAGAAACTCAATGGTTTGAACCTCTCTCTCGACCTTATAGAAACGCGGGTGGAACAACTTCTCCATTTCCTCCCAAGTATGCATTGAGTTTGGGGCAAGTCGAGCATACCATTGAAAAGCTGAGTCGTCAAGGGTTTTAACAAACTGACGGAGAAGGAGTCTCCCATCAGCCGCTGTTTCTTGACATGCTGATTGGAAGTGGAAGATATGCTGATTTGGGGACGTGGTTCCGTTGAATAGGGGAAACTTCCCTTTCTTGTAATCTTAGGGTAACAAGACCTCGTCAATGTATGAAGGGTACGACCTTTGATAAGACGTTGCACCCTGTATCCCCAGAATTTTCCTATTCTTTAAGCTATGGGTCACCATAGCATCTATGTCAGCTTGTGAGACGGGGTGAGAAATTGAATTGTCATGTGAGGCAGAGGGAAGGGGCAGCCTTGGAGGTGCACCATCTGAGTGATGGGAATTGACCTTATGGTTAGCTGATTGGCTCGAGCAGTGGAATGCATATGAACAGCGTATGCAGGACCCGGCCTTGGGAGGTCTGATCCTGGGTGCTAACTCGAGGTAATATAAGGATTGCCCCGAGGTGGGACTCGAGTGGATGACCCACAAGCCTTGTGGTGTGTGCGAGATGTGGAGGCCGCAGGTTCTCTGCCTTGATGTGTCAGGCCTCTAGAGATAGAGACTCATGATGGTGCAGGAATGTGGGGGGTAGCCTTGTTGCGACCCACAGATGCAACAACAATCTGTTGGCCTTTTACAGAGAGGGATTGGGTAGCCTTCCGGCGTACCTCACCAATACTACTGACAAGTGGCTTGCTGGTGGCAAGGTGGATGCTATGTGCGACAAAAGATGTGTTGCCGATGCAAGGCTCCTTGGTAGAGGTTCCACCAAAACGAGGAGATGGGGAGTTAGGAACTTTTAGGTGCCTCCTCACACCAATCCAGGTTAAGACATGGGAGCTAGACCTGGGGCCTTTGCTTAAAAGAAGGGTCAGGAGCGAAGTTAGAGGAACATGTTCTCTGGGGACACTCGCGATGGGGTGATAAGAAAATCCCCGATCTGGATGAATGGGTTGCAGAACCCAGCAGCCATAAGTGCAAACACCGAAAATAAGAAAGAGAAACTTAGCTAAACAAGTACGATCTGATTAAGGGGTAGTAAGTCCTCAGTGGAATGGCCAAGCTAGTTAGGTACCTCGATCTCACCATCCGGATCAGGATAATCGAGTGGCGTGCGTCTTAGGTTTCAGGTAGACAGGGGACTTTGAGATCCCTCTCTCGGGTGTCTTGTTCGAGAACAAGGGCAGGTATTACCAACCAATGAGTGAGGAATTTAAGGTAGGTTTGGGACTTACTCGGGCTGGCTCACATGGGTTTCCTCTTAGATCATGAAGAAAGTCCCCCCAGTAGTAAAACTGGTTTGGAATCGCCTCCCTTGGCTTGTACTCTCCTGTTTTCTGCAATCACACATATATGGCAAATGTTACAAGACATGTGGGTCAACAGAACTCACCTTGCCTTCGAGTGAACGTACACAAGCATGCACATTAAAAAAGAAGAAGAGAATAATGAGAGAAGAAAGATGGGGGAGAGAAGAATTTGACTAGGTGGGGAGATCAACACAAGGACTAAGCTGGTAGGTAATTGGTCTGACGTGGCAATAAAACGGGCTCAGTAACTCAGATCTGCTCAACAAAATTACTACTAGACGTTAATACCTATACTGACTAGCTAGACATGATGGTTAGTATGTCGTGGCAATAAAGAGGGCACAGTAATTCTTGCACAATAGCATTACGGCTAGACGACAAGACTAACATGGAAGGTTAATCTCGACCCCTCTTAATCAAATGAGAATAATAAAAAGAATGGAGATCATAGAGAAAGAATAGGAAGTAAGATAAGAGAAGAAATAGAGATAAGAAAGGAGGAGAGGAAAAGAAAAAAAGGAGCGGAAGAGTGTGAGAAAAGAGAGAAGGAAGATGCAAAGACACATGCGACAATGAGAGGGGAAGAAGGAAACTTAGTCGGCGACATGTCTCTGCCGATTATGACATGATGAGAGAAGAGAGAGAAAAAAGGAGACACATGCGGCACTAAGCTTCACCGACTATATTAAAAGAAGAAGAAAGAGAGGACACAGATGGCGCTAAGCCATCAACGGCTATGTTAGAAGAAGAGGAGAGATAAGACCCAGGCGACACTGAGTATTGTTGATCATGTTAGAAGAAGAGGAGAGATAAGACACAGGCAGTACTGAGTATCGCTGACCCTATTAGAAGAAGAAGAGAGATAAGACACAGACGACACTGAGTATCATCGGTTGTGTTTGGACAAAGAATAGAGAGGGGATACAGAAGGTGCTAAATATCACTGGCTATGTTTAGACAAAGAAGAGAGAGAGGACACAGACGATGCTAAGCATCATCGGCTTTGTTAAGAAGATATGTGAGAGAGGACACAAATAGCGTTAAGCATCATCGGCTATGTTAAGAACAGAGGAGAGAAAGGACACAAGCGACGCTGAACTTCATTAGCTATATTAGACAAAGAAGAGAGAGAGGACATAGACAACGCTAAGCATCGTCGGCTGTGTTAAGAAGAGAGGAGAGATAAGGACATAGACAACGCTAAGCATCATCGATTATGTTAAGAAGAGAGGAGAGAGAGGATAGAGATGAAAAGAAGCGAGAGGAAAGAGAGATAAAGATGAGAAGGGGAGAGAGAAAGAGGGAGGAGAGAGAAAGAGGGGAGGAGAGAGAAAGTTGCCTTACTGAGGGGTACCTGCTCTTTTCTTCTCTCTCCTCTCTCTCTCTCCAAGACTCACCCACGAACTCAAGCAAAAATTGAAACTTTATTGATTGATTAAAGAACTGAACCAAAGGCCCTTTTACAATGAAGCATGTTTATATGGAATTGGGCCCAAACATGGGTAGACGCCCAAAAATTACCTAAAATTGAAGATAATTAAAATTTAATTGAATTAAAAGAAATTCTAAAAATGGGTGTAAAAGGACTGTTTTGCCCCTATCTTACAATGTGTAAAATTCTAAAACAGTCCATGCCTGAGAACTTGCAAGATCTTCTATGACTGATCCAGGGTTGTTCTGATGCCCATTTGATTGAAAGATAAGTTTTTTATTGTAGGGATCGGCATGACGATCGATTTGATACCAATTTCAAGCCATGAATCATGTTTTTAAGCTATGATCATGAGACTTGAATTTATGATGAATCTTGAAAACTTTGGATCAATGTTAATTGAGGTTTTTATTTTTTTTTCTTTGCTGAATCGCGCTAAGCATGCCGTCACGATCACGTTGCAACAAGCACAGCTCGGTTTCGTGCCCGGATGAATCTTTAGTTTTTGGCCAAAATCTTGAAATCCGGTGGCCGAAATTTATAGCTTCTTTGATGCCTTCGTGTATGAAATCCAACCGTTCATTGTATGCGAGGTTCGGACCAAAGATAGCCACGGACCTTACGCACATAATACAATTAGTTTCATGTCGATCGGGTACGTGAGCACCATGATTTGACAGCTTGAGTGAGGCATGCTGCCGCTGAATTTTCTGTAATTTTCTTCACTAATCAGCAACTTCTTTCTAGTTTTTCTCCCTGCTCGAGCATCATCACGGCGCGTACCATATATCAAAAAGCTCGTCTTGATGAGACGAACACGCTCACCAAAGTTGAGTGCGATCCGACTCTGATCGAGTGGGATATAAGCCCCAAAAGTCACTGCCCGTGACTGTGAAAACAACCATCTTTAATTGTGTTTTGGTGTAGGGTGGCCACACAGGAATAGTGTGCGGCCTATCCCGTTTCGGTATTATACCCATAACTTTGTTCTAGAGTGCCCGATTAAGCCGAAACTTGACCCATGGGTGTTTTCAACCTTACTGGATCCAATGATGGTGGTCCTATAGTAATTTGATGTATCAAAAAATATAGCTCTAGTTACGGGGTCGATTTCAGGATGCAAGAGGCCAATTTTGCCGAAATTGTTTCTTTGTATTCACTGCCTTTGATATGTCGGAATATGACGAAACTTGACAAGTGAACTTTCGAAATGCTAATAAAGATCTCGACCAATTCTGGAGCCATTACGAGACTGTCAAAATTTCCACTGCTTTATAGGCTTTATGGACATGCTTCCTCTTTATTCCACATCAGGGACGAAGGTGCTGAAAAATACGTTCAAACAATAGAACTAGATTATGTGAAAAGGCAAAACAACAGTCCAAGAATAATCCCAAAACAAAATTTTAAACTACCTTTTAATTTTGGTTGTGGTTTTAATTTTCAAATTTGAGGTGAGGCCTAATTTTCTTTTCATAAAGCCTAGGGTATATAGAAATTACAATCTATATATATATATATATATATATATATAGCCACAGACACACACACACACAGAGGAAAAGTCTTCCCAACGTATATATACACACGCACATACACACACACATACACATAGGAAAAGTCTTCCTAACTCCTATAGGTAAAAATAAACAGTGATTTCGCTTACGCTCATCACCGTCCAAAGTTTATTGCACAATCATGATTGTCTGGTAGTATTTGTTTTTCTTTTTTTTTCTACAAATAGTAATGACCTGATATTTGGATTGTGTATAAATCTTAGTGACGCTCACCTAATAAAAATATGAAAAAATAATTCGCAATAAAGGCATTGATCAAAATACCTCTGAAACGTTTTGAAGGTATTTTTGTCAATTTGTTTTATGTAAAATATTTTTTTGATATTTTTTGTAGATTCGCCTATTTTTTATTAACACACGGTCCAAGTTTCTGGTCATTCCAATATATATATAAAAAAAAAAATTTAACACTACCGGGACAATCGTGACTGTACGATGAACTTTGGACGGTGATGAGGGTAGACGAAAACTGTTAGTAAAAAAATGCGTTACAAAATACAGTATTTCCAAAACTTGAAATTCATTTTTTTCCTCATGTCCATGCATCATGATGTCGAGCTGATCAATTTGAGAAATTTGGGCATCAAAACAAGCTCTTCTAGGGAGATTTTTGAGGTAGGCTCAAATTTGACTGTTTAGTGCCTCAGCTCTCTCTCTCTATATATATATATATATTAAAGGTCACACCCTCAGTGAAGCCATAATTCTCCATATCTTTTTGGACTACTGACAACCACATCCTTTTGGCCCAACTCCTTGCTCTTTTCAATCCTTCCGCTTAAACTAACTCGAATCTCCTAACAAGTGTTGAACTTGGTCAGTGCCGCGCATGGCCAGCCTACCTAAGTCTACTCTCTTTCATCTTATCGCTTATTTGTGCCACAAGTAAATATGGATTTATTTTGAAGTTTATCCCTTCTTGTCTTGCCACTCATATATTTCAACATCTTCATCTCCACTACATTCGTTCTATAGGTATATTATTTTTTATCCGCCGAACATTCCACCCTATAAAGCAAAGCTAGCCTCACATCGGATAATGATATTGACGGTTATGCTGTCATCAGATATTTCAAAACTGTAGTTAAAAACTGAGATGGGTTAAGCTATTTCTGGGCAGCTTTAGATTGCTATTGAAACTGAGATGGTTTTAAGCCATCTCTGGGCATCTAAACTGTTGTTGACACTAAGATGGTTTTAAGTCATCTAGATTTATCTCATTATGATGCAAAATAGGAAAAAGCAAACTTAAGTCATTTGCAAGACATACATACGTCCTAACAAACTAAGAACAAGTTTAAATGTTTGGGCGTGAATTTTAGGAGTGGCAATGAGCCGAACTTGGCGGCCCATTCCAGGGATGGTACATATGGGGTTGGCATAATCCCAACCAAGCCTAGATAAGGCGGAAGAGGCCCTGACTTTGTCTAGGTCAGGCTGGTGCCAGGCCATGTATAATCAAAGATGGAAATGAAATAAATATTAAAGGAAAGCCTGGCTAGGCGGGCATAGGCCGGGAGGGGTAGCCAAGCCAACCTTATTTTGGAATAGGGCAAGCCATAGGCCAGCCCGTCATTTGGGCTATTGTAGCCGAGTTCTAGCCAGAACCTCAGGGTACATTTTCTACCCCAGGCTCTAGTATTTTAGGGCTAGGTCAAGCCCGGTAAGCCCATTGCCAACCCTAATCAATCTTTTAGGTCACAATTCTATGATGAATAGCAAATTCTTCGTTTACCTGCTTATGGACTCGGGCTCTAGAATGAGTTGCTGACGTCCGTAAATTTTAGGGTTCAAATATTTATATATTGTGGGTTTACCTAGTTTTTGAGTTGAGGTATTGTCTTCCACATGCGACTAGGGCAAACAAAATCACCATGGCAACGGTGAATGGTCTAGGTAGCTCAGCCCGGCCCAAAAAAGTCGAAGTTTGGGTTGCAAAATGTGGACCAAGGGCGGCAACCATGAGGAAAGGGCCGGGCACAACCCAATTTTTTTTTTTGTTTCTTTTATTTTTTTTTCTAATTCCATTTAGCCCCACCAAGCTTAAGGCTATAACCGCGCCTGACTCTTTGGCCCGGTTGTGGACAGGCTGGGATTGGGCCTAAGCCTGTGCTACAGGGACTAGGGCAAGCTAGGGCCAGACCATCCAGCCCTAGATAAATTGTCCTTTTTTGGCCGTATCTTTCAACGGTTTAAAATGCTCCTTCTATCTTTCATAAAAAGCTTTTTTTTCGTACTTAAAAGGTTAAGGGACAGATTTTGTTATTTTCACTCACTTTTTCTTTTTTGCAACAGTACATTTCATGCCAGTTTTTATTAGTTCCTAAGAACTGATGAATGTTTGGCATCAGCCACTGTCCAATTTAGGACTTAATGGCCTCCATATAGCTCGCTATTACTATTTTAAGCATGCCATTTTTGTCTCTCCAACTAAATTTCTTCTTCTTGGTTACAAGAAGAAAGAGTGTCGAGGTTATTAAAGCGGCACACCATGCCCACTTCAATCACTATCCTTCAACAAAAGAGCAAGGAAAAAAAAAAAGGAAAAAATATTAAAGACATTTCAAAATGGTGTGCTTGTTATTACCTTCACTGACATGAGCATATATATTACAGGGCTTAAAAAGTCATTGCCAGCCGTTCATTCCGACGTTCCTCTTTCTCTCAATCTACTGTGAAGGCCCGTACATCGGTATTTTCATGTATGATGCTAGTCTGAATCTCTTTTCTTCTTTCTTCTTCATGACTCTCACCAAGAAGAAGAGCTCATCATCTCACTGAAGCAAAAGTACCGGCACAACTCTTCTTTACAGTAATCAGTAAGCCATTATTACGGTTTTACTTGTTGTTGACACTCGAACTCTATTCGCCTCATTATCTCTTCCTCCTCTGATCTTCACTTCCTCCTTCTTGCCGGTTTTCTTTCAACTCAAGTTTACTCATAAAAGACAGGAAGCCTGCCCTGAAAAGCTGTATTCGTTGATAAAGGATAGCATACAATTTCCGTTAAGCACGAATGGGCCATATTCTCCCTGAATTCTTCGATCCTGAGTTTAGTTCGACTGCGAGCTCCCCTGAAAACCTCTTTAGCATCCTTGAAGCCCTAGATAATGCACCGGAAACCTCTTTGGAGTTGCCTTTAAGGAATTTTGCTCTACCGGCTTTGAAAGAAGCAGTATCCTCATTGGAGAAGAAAGCAGTTTTCCGTTCTGATGTGTCAGAGTCTGAGACTGACACGGAGAAGGCACCGTGCCGTAAAAAGCTGAAGATGTCGGCAGCTAAAGGAACGGAAATGGAGGAAACGGCAGGAGAAGGGGGGCAAAGGATTTCACATATAACTGTGGAGAGGAATAGGAGGAAACAGATGAACGAGCACTTAACAGTGTTGCGATCTCTTATGCCTTGTTTCTATGTCAAAAGAGTAAGTTTCTCTCTTTCTTTGCTTCTTAAATTCTAGCCTTAAAAGTATTTGGAGTTTTTCCTTCTTTTGTATGTCTGGTTTCTATAGTTTTCTTGGGACCATCTTATACCATGATTTTGGAAATGGAGAGAGAGAGATAGCATTCACTTCTTTGGAGTCTCTCTCTCTCTCTAGAGTACATGTGTTGCATGAGAGAAGCATCTGATAGTCACCTGAGCTCTATGCATGGAATCTTGGAATGATTTACATATTTGGGAAACCTAGGGTCTAGCATGGTGTCCATAAGCACTAGGCTAATTACTCACACTCCAATGCCTTAATTGGACTTTACATTAATATTTTTGCTATTTATGTTTCTCCTGTTTCAACATATTGCTCATTGAGCTTTGCTGTTAGTCATCCTCATGGTTCTCTGAGCTGTGATCAGATATGGTGATAGTGCTTTGATCAATTAGGGTCAACTAAGTTTTTCTTGTTAAATTATTGACAGGGAGATCAGGCATCGGTGATAGGAGGAGTAGTGGACTACATCAATGAACTCCAACAAGTTCTTCAAAGTCTAGAGGCCAGAAAACAGAGAAAAGTTTACAGTGAAGTCCTGAGCCCAATGCCAGCCTCAAGTCCTAGACCAGCCCTTAGTCCTCGCATACCCATTAGCCCAAGAACTCCTCAACCTTCAAGTCCATACAGGACTAGGGTTATTACACCACCCTATCTCTCTCCTTCGTCCTCCCATGAAATGCCTCCTACATTGGAAAATGTATCAGAGCTTGCTGCTAACTCGAAATCGCCGGTTGCCGATGTTGAGGTGAAATTCTCGGGGGCAAATGTCCTCCTAAAGACGGTATCACACAGGATTCCTGGCCAAGTTCTAAAGATTATCACCGCCTTGGAAGATCTCTCCCTGGAAATACTGCACCTAAGTATCAACACGATAGAGGAGACCATGCTCAACTCTTTTACAATTAAGGTGAGTTTTTGTTTCTTATCAAAATTCTACTGGGGACTCCTGTTTGGGATATGTGGTAGACATCCTGATCTTCCGGTTGGAGTTCAAGTGTTCGACAACCCATGAAGTTTGTCCCTAGAAAGCCAACAAGTTAACTTACCCCTTCTCTTTTCTTCTCTTTTTTCATCAGTCTCTTTTCTTCTCTTTTTTCATAAATCTATAATATTTGATTAAAAACAGCATTAGAATTGACTCCATTGCCCTTTTCTGTTCTATAAGTTGTTTTTGAGTTAAAGGACCTTTTAATTAGAATACGTTTTTATCTATATTCCTAACTCATATGTATAAAGTCCCAGATCCTTGTTCAATAAGAAGGGAACTGATCTTCCATATGCAGAAATGCGAGCCTCTTAATAAATCTATTTTTGAGAT
>NW_006499207.1:5482759-5496619 GCF_000471905.2 Amborella trichopoda
TTAGAAGTAACAATTCTAGTAAAAAACATTTGGACTGGTACTTGATATTGTTTTTAGATGAAACACCTACTTACATCCATCTTTAAGATGGATGCTTTACTCCTTTTGGACCGCATATGTAAAAATGCGGTCCAGCCCACATGAAAATTTTCCTTTAATTCGTAAACAAATTGGATCGCATTGAGTTTGGCTCATTTAAGCATGCTTAAAAGCTCATGATCGTTCTTGTTTGATTCTCATATGTGTTTGTTTTTCTCTGGTTTTGTATAGATCGGAATTGAATGTGAGCTGAGTGCTGAGGAGCTGGCCCATGAAATTCAAAGAACATTCTGCTAAAGGAAATTGTGCAGGACGAAGCCTCTAACCTAGGATAGTAGGAATGGTCTCCATTAAGTTTCTCTCACTGATTGCAAGGCCTGCTGCTGCTTTGTCAAAAAAAAAAAAAGCAAAAAACAAAAAGAGAAAAAAAGCTTTTGGGAGCATTTAACCCGAGTTGTGTGCTCATTTACGTACATTGTGATCCCCAAACCCTAGTTTGAAAGAAATGGGCCCAGTGTAATCTAAATATTTATATTTATATTTATAAGTCCTGAGGCCCTTTTGTTCCAATGCTTTCATTGATTCGTGATGCGTGCCCGACTTTATTGTTAGAGTCACTTGTGGCGTGACATGTCGCTTGTGAATTAAATTACACCGAGCAATAATTCTAGGGAACCATATCACACACCATTGTTGTACATGAACCCATTGGTGTACCCGAACCATTGCTGTCTGCACGACATGAAATTCACCGACCATAAAACTAGGGTGGCAACAGGCCGTGCCAGGGACCAAGCCCGGCTTTGCCCTTGTCCTCATACAACCGGGCCAGAAAGAAAAGAAATTGAAAAAAAATTAAAAAAAAAAAATGAAAGAAAGAGGCCGGGCCTGGTCAAACCGGACAAGCATTTGTTCTATCCCAGCTCTCGGGCCACCGTTTGTAGCTTTGGCCTAACCTTTATAGGGCCCGGTCGCTGGACTCATTGCCAGCCTAACCATACCCACGCTATAAATTATCATTACCAATAAAAATGTTTGCATCAGCAATTTCAATTAAACTTTATGATCCATTGTTAAGTCTAGATGGAGGGTCCACAAAGTACCATATACTAGTTGTGTGCGCCATATCTTCTCATGATTTTATTCATAGGACACCATTTGTTAAAAATCATTTGAGTGACTGGGATAGAAAATAAAAGATTTTATAAATACTTTGGAAGGAGTAAGAAATCCAAAACAATCTTCTAGTTTTCTAGCACGAAAGTTTCGCTGTCACAAATTAATATTTGTCCCTTACTAATCAAGATAAAACTGGAGCTAAGCTCTTGATCAAAACTTGTCCTTGAGATACATGGAAATATATGACTGAATATTCTCGTTCTTCTGCAAATTCATAAGTAGAGTAAGATCTAGAGCACTCGATTAGCTTTTGTACTATGGAGAGTAAGTTTTCAAAGGAAGATAGATAATCAAGACACCAAATAACCTGTATGAAACCTTTATTGCAAAAGAGACACTTGAACCATGAAGTGTTGTGATTCTCCCTTACTGTTATAATAGCTGTAACATCAACTTACGTGCAACTAGATATTAGCAACCACACTGGTTTATGATGCTTCTCAGGTTCCAAAAAGTGAATGATTGCACCCAAATTTGGCTGCTATTTTTCAATCCGCTAGGAGTAGTGTTGTATATAACTTTGACCACAATGATTTCTAGAAGCCTGGCCCGACTGCCTTATTCCTGAATGCATACATGTTTAGCAAGCACATTGCGAGGCACAAGCATGATCCTTACGCATGCACAAACGCCTATATGCCGATTTAAGCATATGAAATGCAAAGTGAACCTTAATTGTTTTTCGACCAATGCAAGTGCATGCGTTGTACACTTTGCAGGCTATATATATGCCTTCTCGCCCTTTAGTTCTTCGAACAAGAGAGAAGAGGATGTTGTCAAATATAAGCATAACTTCCTATTCCCTATTCTCCAGTGAAGGCACGAACTACTACTCTCTAAAGTAGAACAAAATAGGCGTTTCTAAGGTTTCAAAAAATATTATTCTTCAACAACTTCTTGTACTTTGTCAAGGCAAAAACACAATAATTTCCTCTACTTATTTCAAAATGATAGGGGAAGATTGGGCATATAGATATTTTTGCATACCTTGATGATATCTAATGGTTTGAACTATCATATAAATTACTCACTACAAAGTCCATCAAACTCCATGTAGCACAAAAGTTTCAACAAAGATTATTAGGCAATAAACTAGTGCAGAAGAAATAAATAATATATTGCTTTGTTGTATTTCTTATAAGAATCTTCTAACATCCAGAATTTTATAAGGGAAAAATATCAAGGGTGCTCCTGTTTGTAAAACAGCACAACTAATTATGTACATCAGTAAGAGAATAGCTCAACCTTGTCACATACAAGTTATCTCTAGACTTCTTCACTAAGTAGATTACTCTATAGCGAGTGCTTATAATATTTTATCTTGTAAAACTCCACAAACCAATTGTTAGTACTAATATATTAGGCTTATCATAATTTCTTCCTGCCGTTAATGTCGTATTACTAATGTCTGTCCTTATAAGGCGTTCTGTAAAAGTATATGTCATAATTTCTTTATCTTTGAACATATTAGACTTATTACTCCATTGTTTTTCCACATTTGTATGGAGTCCGATATACACACGTTGTTTCTGGATTTACCATTGTAAATATCATTACATGCTCAAGCAACAATAATACAACTACCACAATTATCTCATAATGCCACTATTTGTTTGGGATAAAATTCGAATATTGTGAAGCAAATTAAAGCCATTCCTCTTATCTTCAAGCAAAATCCATGTTTTATAGACCGATTCTATAGTCGAGCAGGAAATGCATGTTCGCTTCTTTGACCTACATGATGTTGCTTCACTTGTAAAGATGAAAACCGGTCAGGATATTGATAAATCTTCAAGTTCTGTGTTCCTACTTCCATTACTATACCCTTCTAACATCGTTCCTACTTCCATTACTATACCCTTCTAACATCGTTCCTACTTCCATTACTATACCCTTCTAACATCGTTCCTACTTCCATTACTATACCCTTCTAACATCGTGAAGCAACCAATGAGGTACCTGCAAAACTTGATAGTTCATGCAAGATATCTCAATACTCGAGAAATTGCTTATCTACTTGGGCAACTTGTATATCTACGAAGTTTCTCGATTATGTATAAAATATCCTGCTTGTAAAATTTTTAGCCTATATCAAACTACAAATCACACTGGCATACTAAATTAGAGATACATCTCTTAAGATGTTGGTTGTCAATGAAATTACCTAAAAATCTTTATTTCTCTTAATATCTTTCATTAAGACATCTGTTAGAGGAGACAATTGCTCACAGTGGGAACAATCATCATTAAACAGAAGTTAAATTAGTGAACGAACATGTGCTTATTTCAACTTGGAACTGGACGTGTCATTTATATTATATTGAAATTCAAGATTAAATATCTTCAAGATTAAAGATAAGCACTCTTAGGGAAGCAGGTTCATGTTTAACTTCCAAATTGTGGCCATTATCCTAAAACGTTATCCTGGAGCTGGTTGTGCGATGCTTGCTATTGCAATCGACTCCCAATATTGAGAGTTGCTGATTATATTTCATGTATTACCGACTCAAAGTCTCCAACTCAATGTTGCACTGGGTGATTCCATACACCACACATTTGGAACATGTCGAAGACATAATCAAGACAAACCCACTGACGATTCTAATGACAGATCTGGAGCTTTTGTGACATATGATTTATTCTTGATTATAGGCTCAACATAAGCCATAAATTAAGCATGAATCAAAATGAAGTAATCGATCAGAAGGGTCAGCCCTATTTGAATATACATCATTTTTACATAAGCTTCATAGGAGTATGAGTCATTTGTGAGACTAATCATATTAGGCATGGGCATTAGGTTAATTGCTCAGGCATGCAAAGTAGATTTGCATAGGCATTCTTATCATAATCACATTGGATATATTGATATTCCACCTATTTGCTAGGAATAATGCACGTTGTACATTTTCATACTCCTTTTGTCCATAATGTTTTTGTCAATGAAATTACTTCTCACTTACAACATTAAGTCGACTGATTTGAGGATTTGGGCATCATGTGGTGTATTTATGACAGCTGTTATTGACCTTTATTGTGACTAATATATATTTGAACCTTTAGGATTCCTAGGTAAATGTTTAAGCGACAACATTTCTATCGCATAATCTTCAATATCTATGTGATACACTAATGTTATGTTTGATATGATACAAAACACACCTAAACAAAATGCCCCCCAAATGTGACACGCACAGCTATGTGTAAGCGTGTGATATTCAACCATATTTTGGGCAGTAATTTTCGTCTACAAATGACCATGAAAAGTTTGTTATGATCTAGAAAGTCATTGCCATACCGAAGTACAGCAGATGTACAGATGCAACATCTTCACACGGTAGATTACCAGACGTTGCCAAAATCTTTGGAAAACTATTTTCTTTCTAGAATGAGTGATAAAATTCAGCTGTGATGTTTTATGTCGAGTGCAAGAATGTTGTATGACCTTGAAATTCAAATTATTTCAAGAGCACTATTGCCCCTTTAGCGTGAAATGAAGTTCATCAGTTCGTTTGGTTATCTTTGAATTCTTAAACTTCCTATTGTTGATAATTAGAATGTTGTAGTCTTGAGTAAAATCTTCACATCTTCTTATATATCCATGAGTAATAGAAGGCTTTGAGGTGCATATCCTGGAACATGTCCAATCCTCATTGAAGTCTTTCTTATCAATCCTTGGGCCATCACGAGATGAAATGCCAAACAAACGTGCACTTAGGCTCTTTAAGTACCTAAGGAACTTCCATGATCTTGAAGGCCTCATAATGAAGAGAGCAGCTCTGATGTCAATTGATTCAGGGAGAAGATAGAAAAGAGATAAATCAATCAGAAAAATAAATGATAGAAATTGAAGGATTACGTGAATGGTATGCTGAAAGGCCTTGTGTCGGTGCCGTCTTCTTTGTGCATCAGTCATTCCTTGGCGAGTAGGGTACCTCAGTTTATCGAGTTGACCAGCTCTGGGTACAACCACCCTACCCACTACTTTGCAGCTATGACAATCATTTGATTGTCGCTCCAAAGTCATGACTAACCAGTTATTCCTTGGCGAGTAGGGTACCTCAATTTATAGAGGTGACCAGCTCTGGGGACAACCACCCCTACCCACTGCTTTGTAGCTACGACAGTCATCTGATTGCCGCACCAAAGTCATGGTTGACTTAGCTTCCTTGGGGCATCTTCAACATCTTGGAAGTTTGTTGGTGAACTTGTGAGAATGATGCTTTTTGCAATGAGACTTGTCTTTCCTTCTTAGCAAATCTTATGTCCATTGAGTCTTTTCTAGCGAATGGACTCAGGCTATTAGAATCTTTTCCTTGAAGCTCGAATTTTTGGATCCTGGTATGTGTCACCAGGGATTCTTTTTCTTTTTGAGTGAGGGCTGAAGCCGCCTATTGAGGCGAGTGCCGCATCAACTTGTTTATTGGTCTAAGCGTCCTTTGTGGATTTTCACTTGAACTTGGGAAGCAGTGCTGTAGAGACGATTTTCACCAACTTCCTTTTATTTGGGGTTCTTTTACCTATGACCTTTCGTCCATGTCCACCCTTTTCATCCATATTTACTCACGATGCCCTTTCGGATTTTTACCATGCCCGGTTTTTATTCACTAAACTCTTTTACTCAGGGTTTCATGACCATGCCTGTCTATCATTTTTACTAATGCCGTTCCCTTATTAAGGTATACTCATGCCCGTTATTTCATAAATTTTTTTTGTGAAGGCGTGTTTAAGGTCATGCCCTCGGGACCTATGTGAAGCCTTTTAGCATCATGCGCCCAGAATGTGCACTACAATTTAAGGTCATCCAGCTGGACCATAATGGGGATGGATAGTAGTCTGTAGGGGCCATGAAGTGAGTATGGTAGTGGTATAGCTGGCTGTTGGGGAGATGGCACGAGGCTACTTGTGAAAGATGGATGATGTATGAAAGGAAGGTGGAAAGTGGTGACCCACTAGCTTAGGATAATTATAGGTGCGGGACGTTTCACCATTTTGTGAGCGCGGGTGAGGCTCACTGGGGAATTATGTAGGATATGAAATGAATGGGCTCACTGGGGAGATAGTAATAGTGGTGCACGTATGTTGGGATGAGTTTATGATCATGCCTCCTGGACATGTGCAAAGCCGTTTATCGTCATGCGACCAAGACTTATACTATGGTTTTAGGGTCATATAGCTTGGACCGTGGTTATGCAGTTTAGAGTCAAGCAACTATGACCATGTAGTTTAAGGTCGTGCGACTAGGCCTCCGTTACAATTTAAGGCGCATAGTTTGGACCATGGTTATGCAGTTTAGAGTCATGCAACTAGAACCGTGCAGTTTAAGGTCGTGCAGCAAGATCTATGCTACAGTTTTAGGTCATATAGTTTGGACCATGGTCATGCAGTTTATAGTCATGCAAATAGGACCGTGCAGTTTAAGGTCGTGCAACTAGACCTCCGCTACAGTTTAAAGTCATATAGTTTGGACCATGGTTATGCACTTTAGAGTCATGCAACTAGGACCGAGCAGTTTAAGGTCTTGCAACTAGACCTCCGCTATAGTTTAAAGTCACATAGTTTGGACCATGCAGTTTAGGGTCATGCATCTAGACCAAGGCTGTGCAGTTTAAAGTCATGCAGCATGGATCAAGGTTTGGGTCACCATATAGGTGAGACTCCATTGGGAATAGGTCTGTGGGGATAATGTGGTTAATGCCATACACAAGCAGAGGGTTCAGATGGAGATAGTGGTCCGACGAGGGATGGCAAACGGAGGCAGACTTCACTGAGGATTAGGGTGCGAGTATGACTCCCGGGAGGTGAAAGATGAGACTCCATGGAGAATAGGTAAGTCGACTCCCTAAGGATAATATAGCAAAGGAGTAGTGACTTGGTGTGAAACAGACCCACTGGGGATTGAAGAGATAAGAATGAACTTAACTCTAATGGGGATAATGGGCTGCAGTATGGGTGTGACCCGCACTAGGGATGAGAGATAGTGGCCTGCACCTGGCTCCATTGGGGATGATAGGTCACACACAGCTTTGGCATAGAATGCTTAAAATAGAACCGGCACTAGGTGTAACAACCATTATTTGTTGAGTGGCCTGCACCTGGCTCCATTGGGGATGATAGGTCACACACAGCTTTGGCATAGAATGCTTAAAATAGAACCGGCACTAGGTGTAACAACCATTATTTGTTGAGCACTCAGCTGGTGCTAAGTCTTTGAAAACACACCCGACGTTGAATTCGACCAACACTGACTCTTAACTACTAAGCTGGCACTAGGTTGTTAAAAATACAGTGGGCGTTGAAGACGACATGTGCCACCACTGACGCTGAGTTTCTGAGCACACAACCGGTGGTAAGTTTGTTGAAACACAACCGGCGCTAGGTCACTTCGACCACATAGCCGGTGCTGGGTAATTAAAAACATAGTCGGCGTTGTGGGGGCCTGTGTGAACACGACCGACGCTGGGTTATCGAGTACACGACTAACGCTACGGCTGTTGAAACTCATTCGGTGCTAGGTCACTTCGATAGCATAGCTGGTGTTGGGTGTGGATTGGTACTCGAGTCGTAGCCCAAGCATGACCCTGTCTTGATGAGGCAGTAAATGAAACATTTCCAGGGCCTCAGTTCAAGATCCGACTCGGTCCAGCTCGTTTGTTGGGATTTTACAGGTAGCGATGAGAGTTGCCTCAGGCGTTGGGTTCAAGCCCAACCCGGCTCATTGTCCTTTGGCTTTCCTTGGACGCTACTGGGATTCTTAGTTTGTGAGGGGTGTTTGAGGGTAGTGTTGGCTATATGACGGGGTAAAACCCATTTCCTTCACTTTTCACTGAAGGTAAAAAACTTAAACAAGTTTTTTAACAGTGAGCAGAGGATTTCCGAGTGAAAGCTCAGGCAAGCAGAGGGATTCCAACAAGAGATCAAGTGCTCTAGCAAGCCTTACAGGGAAGGTTTTTCCAAGATTGTCAAGGGATTGTAGAAAAAGGAAGAGTTGCAGGAGTTTCTTGTTTTAGCATAGGAGGTTTTTCGGGAAGCAGGAGAACTCAAGCTGTGATATTCGAGGGTAGAAGTGGCGGGAAGTGCAACAGTTGGCCTTTCCACAAGTTTTGAGAAGTTTTTTGGGAGCTTAGGGGTTTCTCTGTGACATAGGAAAAGTTGTTGAGGGTTTCCGGCAGGGTTTTGGTGACTTCCCGGCCAAGACGCGGGAGGGGAAAAGTCTCTCAGTGAGTTTTTTGTCGTGTAAGAGAAGTTTCTATGAGACATCGAAGGGTCAGGGGCAACGAACGGTCACAGAAAGTGAACGCTTGCAGGAGGTGGAGGCTTTGTGCTTGGAAATTTTGCAACCGTTTTGAGGAAGCGAAGGGATTTCGGCCTTGAAACTGACGAGTTTCAGGAGGCGAATTAACATGACAGAGCCGACGCTGGGAGAAGCACGACCGGCTGACACAGCTGACACTGATGATTATAAGCATAACCAGCGCTGATACGGTCGGCACTAATCTTCAAGAAAGGCAGCAAGCGCTAGGATTTGGGAGCACAACCGGCGCTGGCCTTTGGGGGACACAGCCGGCCCTAGCTTTAGATAGTGCTCCTCAGCACATGTGGCACGTTGTGACGCGCAAAGTGCTGCTCGCGTGTGGCAGTAAGTTACATGCGGGAATTACGGCACTCAACGATGAGCTCCATATGGCGATGTTCATGCATGGCGCTGTCATGGGTCGGCAAAGGGTGGTGAATGATGGTATGGCATGGCCTGTAATACATATTGGAAGCCAAGTCCTCCAGCACAACAGTGAAGTCCATGTTGTTCCGTGGAAGGGCATCCATTGTGAACAAGGTATGCTCTTCATCATAGGCCAGTTCCTTGCCAGAGTAGCCTGCTTTGTATCTTTGATACACACGTCGAATGAATTCTGCCTTGTATGTTTGATATGCACGTTAGATGAGATCTCTTACTTGTATGTTTGATATACCCATCGGATGAATTGAAGCTAACTTCTTCCGAGTAGTTTTGCTTCGTCTTTTGGCTTGTAACCATCCTCTTATGGCGTCACTCGTCAGATGAATAGAAGCTGATCCTCCAAGTGGTTTTGCTTCTTCTTCATGATGAGGGTGCTTCTTTTGTTGGTTTGCTTCTTCTAAGAGAGTAATTCTTTTGTGGGTTTGCTTCTTCTGGGAGAGAAATTCTTTTGGGCATGTAACCATTCTTTTATCTTCAGATGCAAGAGACATAATGCAGGTTTTTAGTTTGTAACCGCCCTCTTATCCTCAGATGCAAGAAACTTGTAATCTCCCTAATAATGGGCTTCTTAGTTTGTAACTCGTTTTTACTGCAATAAAGAGAGTTAGAATTTGTTTGGACTATCTTGTGTACCTTTTTGTTGAGTCCTTTTCCTTTGAATATGTGTCACAGATAGTATTTCTTTAGATATCGCCCATTGATAGGGGGCATTGCCTCCTCCGTTAGGATGAGTTAATATGTAGGCTCCATTTGGTGAGACATTCTTTTACTATAAAAGGACCTTCCCACTTGGGTTCAAACTTCCCTTCATGATGTCCATGCATAAAAATCGGCCTCTTGATGGCTAGAACTAGATCTCCACAGGCGAATGAGCGGACCTTGACTGACTTGTCAAAGGCCCTCTTCATTCTCTCTTGGTTCAAGGTTCTACCGAGCCTCCAATCTCTTTTCATCGAGTGCATCCAGTTCTTGATATTGGAGCTTAACTCTCTTATCTTCAGCTATTTGAATTTCGTGAGGTAAAACTGTTTCACCCCCATAGACTAGAGAATAAGGAGTGGAATCAGTAGCATTTCGTACAGTAGTGGGATAGGCCCATAACGCTTCATCTTTGATACCGATTTTTTAAAAATGTTGTACAGAGTCTTATTGAAAGACTCAACTAATCCATTCCCTTGAGGGTGATACATAGTTGAATACTTCCATTTGGAACCAAACCGGTTGACGAAACGATTAATATGGTGGCTTCGAAATTGGGGAACATTATCAGATATAATCCGGTCAGGGACCCCAAACCAGTATATAATGTGATATCGAATAAAGTTAGCCACTTTTGTCCGAAGAACTTGCTTAAGGGGGACCGCTTCAGCCCACTTACAGCTAGAATGAAAACATGACCCATTGTTGAAGAAGGGTCAATAGGCCCTACAATGTACATACCCCATTATGAGAAGGGCCATGATGCCACTGTACGGTGTAAGGGCTCTGGAGGTTCGTGAACACGGCTTGAGTGTATTAGGAACACTTGGCACTTTTTAGCATAGTTTAAGGAATCGGCAATCATGGAAGGCCAATAGTATCTCAACTTCCGTATTTGTTCATAAAGCTTAGGACCGAACTAGTGTAGTCCACAAATGCTTGAGTGGACTTCTTCTAACACCTTATTTGCTTCTTGGATGTCCACACATCTAAGAAAGATATTTTCAAACGATCATTTGAAGAGTGCATCTCCTTCAAGGAGGGTATACATAGTAGACATTCAACGTATGCTATTGCGTTCGGCACGATCTTCCGAGATCTTCCCATGTTTGAGGAAACTATTGATGGGCTCTCTCCAATCTTCTACCTGTTCAATTCCTATGCATATTGGGTCAAAGAATTCTGGTTCTTGGTTTCGACCCTTAGCTCTTTGACTTTGTACCATTTCTTGTTCAGTCTTAATTACTTTCGTAGCTGATAGAAGCGCTCTAAATGGATAAGGAGGACACTCCGAGAAGATATTTCTCTCGTCATCCGCATCGACCTCGGTTCTTAGTTCAATGTGTCTCCATTGTCCCACCCAAACAAGGGTGGGTCCTAGTGAGAACAACCGAATTGCAGCGCCGAGTTTCACAAGTGCGTTAGCCTACGAGTTTAGCTTCCTGGGGATGTGACTTAGTGATACGTCCTCAAACTAGGCCACATACCTTTTTGCAATATCCTGATAAGGCTTGAGAGTGTCTTTTCTCACGTCATATATCCCTTTGAGCTGTCGGATAACCAACTCAGAGTCGCCATAGATCTTGAGCTACTCTAAGTCGAGGTCAAAGGCTATCTCCAACTCGATCATAAGGGCCTTATATTATACCTCATTATGAGAACCGGCCTGAGCGAGAGAGAAACAAAGTGGCAATACTCCTGCTCTCGAAGTAGGGAGTATCACTTTGGCGCCTCATCGTTCCAATTGGAAGGCTCCGATGAAGTACAATTCCCACGCATGAGCAAGGTCAGCACATAATACTTCTTCAACAAGGAGGTTACATGAAAAAGGAGATTCTGCTGGTATTGGGTGAGCTGAGAAAAAATCTGCTAAAGCTTGGCCCTTGATGGCCTTTTGTGGGACATACGTGATGTCGAATTCCATCAGCAATAATTCTCACTTAGCAAGGCATCTTAACAGGCACAGGCGCGTAATGAGAAACTTTATAGGATCTGCTTTTGATATAAGTTTCACTTCATGACCAAGTAAGTAGTGGTAGAGTTTTTGTACTGCAAAGATCAGGGCCAAGCACATCTTCTATATAGGGGGATAATTCCTCTCGACCTCTTGCAACGTGCGGCTGAGATAATACAACACCATTTCTTTTCCCTCGTCATTGTTTTGTGCCAACAATGCCACGAGTGACTCATTTAGAGAAGTCACGCATAGGATAAGGGGTTTTCCCAACAAAGGTGTAGAGAGCACTAAAGGGTTGAGTAAATATTGTTTGATGTAATCAAGAGCTGCTTGACATGCTTCATCCCAAATGAATGGGGAATCCTTCTTTAACAGGTGTGTAAAGGGTTTACAGTGATCTGAAAGATTTCAAATGAATCGGCGAATGTACGACAGCCGCCCTTAAAGGGAATGCATATCTCGAAGTGTAGTCGGTGACGACATTTGTTGAATTGCCCTGATCTTGATTGGCTCAACCTCAAGCCCTCGATGTCTGACAATAATTAACAAGAACTTTCCCAAACGCACTCCAAAAGCACATTTCAAAGGGTTCACTTTAAGTTGATGAAGACATAGTCGCTCAAATACCTTTTCAAGGTCTTTCATGTGAGGATCCTTCTCCTCGGATTTTATTACCAAGTCATCTACATAACATTCTACCTCTTTATGCATCATATCTTTGAAGATGGTTGTCGTTGCTCGCTGGTATGTGGCACTAGCATTTTTTAATCCAAAAGGCAACGTGTAATAAAAGACCCCATTTGGAGTTAAGAACGCAGTGGCTTCTTCATCTTCAGGTGTCATCCGTATCTGGTTATATCAGGAGTATCCATCAATGAAGGAAAATATTTGACAGTGAGCCGTTGAGTCGATGAGAATCTCGGTGAATGGCAATGGGAAGTCATCCTTGGAACAGGCAGTATTGAGGCCGCTGAAGTCAATGCAGACCCTAATTTGACTGTTCTTCTTCTTGACTGAAATGAAATTTTCTAGCCATTTCGAGTAGTTGACTTCACGAGTGAACCTTGCTTGTCTGATTTTGCTCACCTCGGCATCCATCTGCATCTCGAGGTCAGGTCTGAACCTTCTCAATTTCTGTTTGACGGGCTTGAAAGTCGGATCAATGCCAAGACGGTGAATCGCGACTTGAGGGTCTAGACCAGGCATCTCATGGTAATGGCAAGCAAAGACATTTCGGTTTGCTTGTAAGAAAGTAGTGAAATTTTCTTTTCTTCTGGAGACATATTTACTGAGATGAAAGTAGGTCTAGGGTCGACTTCATCCCCTAGATTTATTTCTTTAAGTTCGTTAGCAATAGCCTGACCACCTTCTTCCCAATCTTTTGGGGCATCTTGCAACTCTCTATCGTTGTTTTCAGAGGTCTTTTCATCAACTTCATTTGTGGAGACCCATGACCTTGACATCTCTGCCTCCAATAGGGCTCCAGGGTAGGTCATGATTTATGCGCCTTTCTCGAACCAAGGGACGGAAAGGTCAACCTCAAACGTGTGGAAAACACATCAGGTTGTAAGAGCATGTCTTGAAGGTTACAGGGACATTGAAATTCAGCGATGATGGGATGAAAAGCGTCTTCGTATGAATCGTATGGTATTTACATGGGTACTTGCAGTGTTGGCCCCATGCTAGCTGGTGCTTCATAGACTTGTACTATGCAGCAGGCTTCTGGAGAATAGAAACTCTGCCCCTTTGACTCTCTCAGTCTCTGCTCAATGTCCGGCTCAAGGCGCCACTAGGGTTTCTTTGGCTACCACTTTTTGTGCTTCTTTAAAGCAGGTGGCTCTGCCTTGGCTTTAGCTGCCAAGGCATCAGCAACTGTTAGGAATCCTGCTGCTTGAGCCAGCATCTTTTTGAATCGCCTCCATTGCATTTTAGTTATGTTTGTTCCCTCAAGTTCTCTGTCAAGAGCCTTGAAGTCCGGACATATCACGGTTATACCTGTAAGAGACATAGAAGAAGAAAAAGAAGAAGAAGAAGATGAGGGTGGCTCTGCCTTGGCTTTAGCTGCCAAGGCATCAGCAACTGTTAGGAATCTTGCTGCTTGAGTCAGCATCTTTTTCAACCGCCTCCATTGCATTTTAGTTATGTTTGTTCCCTTAAGTTCTCTATCAAGAGCTTTGAAGTCCGGACATGTCACGGTTATACCTGTAAGAGACATTGAAGAGGAAGAAGAAGAAAAGAAGAGAGAAGA